>PVIY010011414.1:14628-64844 GCA_004026745.1 Myrmecophaga tridactyla | reverse complement strand
TTGAGTGCTTCCAAGTAACAATTTAAAAAGAAAGTTATCACCTCTCTCTGCACCAACACAGCAAGCAAACTCACCGCTCTCTACCTCTCTATGTGGGACATAACTCCCAGAGGTGTAAACCTCCCTGGCAATGTGGGACAGAAATCCTAGAATGAGCTGGGACTCAGCATCAAGGGATTGAGAAAGCCTTCTCAACTGAAAGGAGAAGAGAGAAATGAGACAAAATAAAGTGTCAGTGGCTGAGAAATTTCAAACAGAGTCGAGAGGTTATCCTGGAGGTTATTCTTATACATTATATAGCTATCCCTGTGCCGGTTTGAATCTGTGGTGGACCAAAGAAGAGCCATGTCCTTTAATCCTCATTCAATATTGCTGGGTGGGAGTATTTTGACTGGTCCCATGGAGATGTGACCCACCCAACTGTGGGTGGTAACATTTGATTAGATGATTTCCATGGAGGTATGTCTCCACCCACTGAAGGTTGAGTTGCTTACTAGAATCCTTTAAAAAAGGAAACATTTTGGAGAGAGTCCCTTTTTGTAGAGCCATGAGAAAGCCAGCAGATGCCACCATGTTTGCCATGTGCCCTTCCAGCTGAGAGAGAAACATTGAATGCCATTGACCTTCTTGAACCAAGGTATCTTTCCCCAGATGCCTTAAATTGGATATTTCTATAGATTTGTTTTAATTGGGACGTTTTCTCAGCCTTAGAACTGTAAACTAGCAACTTAATAAATTCCCCTTTTTAAAAGCCATTCTATTTCTGGTACATTGCATTCCGGCAGCTAGCAAACTAGAACAATCTCCTTTATAGATTAAGGTGTATTAGGCTAGAGGGAAGTGCCTGAAACTGTAGAGCTGAGTCCCAGTAGCCATGTTTCTTGAAGATGATTGTATAATGATGTAGTTTTCACAATGTGACTGTGTGATTGTGAAACCCTTGTGTCTGATGCTCCTTTTATCTATGGTATGGACAGATGAGTAAAGCATGGATTAAAAATAAATAAAAGGGGGGACAAATGTTTCAATTAAAAAGTATATATATCGGATGGATGGAAATACTAGTGGTCAATGAGAGGGAGAGGTAAGGTGTATGGTATGTATGAGTTTTTTCTTTTTCTTTCTTTTTTTGGAGTGATGCAAATGTTCTAAAAAATGATCATGGTGATGAATATAAAACCATGTGATGACATTGTGAGCCATTGATTGTATAGCACGTATGGAATATTTGCATGTTAAGAATGTATTTGGGGCGGGCCATGGTGGCTCAGGAGTAGAGTTCTTGCCTGCCATGCTGGAGACCCGAGTTTGATTCCTGGTATCTGCCCATGTAAAAAAAAAAAAAAAAGAATGTATGTGCATGTACATTGTTGTAGCAATAAAAATTTTAAAAAATTATAATAAAAAGTTATCCCATTCAGGTTGTTTGATATTATAGCCTCTACTGTCTAATTGTGCATGCAAAATCCCTAATTTGGGTATATTAAAAGAGTCTCATTGCAGCCACTGCAATTAAAGATTTAGCATGCCAGATCTAGTGAGATAAAAATTTACATGATGCACCTTGATTCTTATACATAAAACCAGCTAGAGTGCTTATTGACAGTGGACCACTAGAAGCTTTTGGAGAACTGGAGCCCATTGTTTCTGATTGAGAGCAACCCTAAAGCCTAAAAGCCTGACCTTAGGGTTTATCTTAAGGTTGGGCTGATAGGATGTTTTACAGTATACACGGAATAAATGCTTTTTAAACCTGTGCTTCTAGTTGTCTGACCCAGGACCAATGTCTCTACTTGCACAGAAATTGTTTTGTGGGTGGCAGGCGACCAGTTGTCAGTCTTGCCCGCCTGTGACCACCTAAACATTTCACAAGAAGCGTCTTTAGTCTTTGGAAGCTGAGGAGTCTCCAAAAAGGTGGAGGGAAGGGTGCTCTAATGCATATAAATGCCCAAGCGTGCCAAAATGGTAATGAGATTGCTGCCACTCAGGACAAAGGTCAAGTAAAACTTTAGGGAGGCCGCTGAGGGATGAGGCCGGTGGTGGCAGCTGGTGAGGAGTGAGGGGTGGTGGGTGGGGAATCCTGGGGAGCAGCCAGACCCCTGGTTAAAGCATGTTCGTATTAAGCTAAAGCAAGAAATATCTGCGATGAGACCTCTTTCATCTCCTGACCTATCTTTGTCCAGAGAACCCCATGAAAAGGAATTGCTAGAGTTAGAATCTGCTCCAATAACTGAAGGCCCAATAGAAGTAGGAAAAGAAACCAAAGATGAAAAGAAATCGAAAGAGGTGAAGTTGCAGGTGGACGATTTGCCAGGAATTTTGGCTTGACTATCCAAAACTCAAGCTCGCTGTTACTTTTGTTTTTCTAGTGTAAGTACTTTTTACTTGAAAAAACTTTGTTTTTAGTTAACACAAAGTTAATTTTACTGCTCCGAAAGGAGTATTTTGAAACAGCAGATCCTCTCTTAGTATTTTTCTTCTTTTCGATGTAATTTGGATTTGAAATAAAATTGTCTGAATTCTGTTGAGACAGAATTGTAAATGATGCCACACTACAAGTCATGTAGTAAATAGTCTCTTTTATTTGCAATTAAAGTAGAATAATAATCTTGAAAAAAGCACAAACCAACCAAACAAAAAACGCTAGGGAGCTGTCTCCCCGTATAATACCAGAGAAAAGAGAGAAAGAAGAGATTCCATGTGTTTGAGTACTCACAAACATGAGAAATTCCTGTAAATCAAAAGTGCAACCAAAAGGACTGCTGCCACCAGCCCAAAACCAGAGAGCAAAGCTCAAAGTGTCCTTATCCACAGGACACCCAGACAAAGGCCAGAACCTCAACCAGAGGAAGGGGGGTCCGGCACCGAGGGGATTCGCCAACAGAAACCGGGGTCCTAGGGAAAACACAGAGCGTGAGGGGGCTGGCAGGGAATGCGCTCGAATCTCGAGGCTCCGGAGCCGAGGTGGCAGTGGCTTTGTTTCCCATTTCTGAACCCCAGAAAGGTTAACCGAGAAATAAGAAGCTGTGCTACAAGGGGGGGTGGGGGGGGGAGCGTTTATGGGGGCCTTAGAATTGCAATTCAGGGAGTGCTGATTCACGTGGACACTCAAACTGGGCTTTGTTCTTAGGCCTTTCAAGCAAGGGTTTTTAATTTTTATTTATTTATTTTTTTATTATTGATTTTTAAATTAAAAAATATATAATAAACTCAAACATTCTTAACATACGATCATTCCGTTCTACATGTATAATTAGTAATTCACCATATCATCACATAGTTGCATATTCATTATCATGATCATTTCTTGGAACATTTGCATCAATGCAGAAAAAGAAATAAGACAACAGAAAAAAATTCATACATTCCATACCCTTTACCCCTCTCTCCCTTTCATTGATCACTAGCATTTCAATCTACTAAATTTATTTTAACTTTTGTTCCCCCTATTATTTATTTTTATGCCGTTTGTTTTACTCATCTGTTGATAAGGTAGATAAAAGGGGCATCAGACACAAGGTTTTCACAATCACGCAGTCACACTGTGAAAGCTGTATCATTATTCACTCATCATCAAGAAACATGGCCACTGCAACACAGCTCTGCATTTTCAGGCAGTTCCCTCCAGTCTCTCCACTACATCTTGACTAACAAGGTGATATCTACTTAATGCGTAAGAATAACCTCCAGGATAACCTCTCCACTCTGTTTGGAATCTCTCAGCCACTGACACTTTATTTTGTCTCATTTCGCTCTTCCCCCTTTTGGTGGAGAAGATTTTCTCAATCCCTAAGCAAGGGTTTTTTACAGAAAAGAGATTGCATAAGTTATTCGTAAAGATATTTGGAGCTTTCCAAATGTTCTTCAAATTAGACAGTTTTCTAATTCTTTATCTTGTGCTTGGTTCATGACATCCAGATGTCACCAGAAATATGCTGCTTTCGATTTTGCTTACGTCGGCAGTTTGTGGTATCTGGCTGAGAGGTGTATAAGAGGAACTTCCTGAATGTCCTCCCAGCTCCATTTTAGATCTCTTAGCCATAAGAACTCCATTTTTTTTTAAATCTCTTTTCTCATTTCATAACCAGTTTTCCAGGCCTTTGAGACAGAAGAATAAATCAAGTTCCTGTTACGCTATCATGATGGACTTCAGGAATTCTTCTCAGAAGATTTCTAGTGGTTGCTTTGTTTTTAAGTTTCTTTCTTTCTGCCCAGACTGTTTTCCCCCCTTTTACTTATCTTGTTTTGTCTTTAGTAATAGTGCATTTCCTCAAATGCTTGGTTATTTTAGGCTTTTTGTTCATCTTTAAGAGTAGGAAGCTGTGATGGTTGGGTTCTGGTGTCAAGTTGGCCAAGTGATGATGCCCTGTTGTGTGGTCAGGCAAGCACTAGCCTGACCATTGCTGCAAGGATATTTCATGGCTTGTTGATAAACCCGAAGGCCGGTGTATTAAATCGTCAATCTGCTGATCGCATCTGAGGCTGATCACATCTGCAATCAACTAATGCGTGCCTCCCACAATGAGATAATCAATCAGGTGAAGACTTTTAAGGGAGAAGAGAGACTCTTTCACTGTTCAGCCAGTGAGCCTCTCCTGTGGAGTTCTTCCAGACGCTTCATCAGAGCTGCCAGCTTGATAGCATGCCCTGTGGATTTCGGACTCTTCCATCCCCATGGTTGTGTGAGACACCTTTATACAGCTCATATTTGCAGATCTCTCCTGTTGGTTCTGTTCTCTAGAGAACCCTAATACAGATGCTAAAACTGATTGGAAGCCCCACGTTTATGGATGGAGTTTCTTACCTGGCGAGATTCTCTATAGGGTGGCCTGATTTTAGATCTGTTTAAAATAATGACTAATATTAATCTTTAAATAATAGCACACTTTCTTTAGTATTCATAAGTGTGCGAACATCCTTGACTTTTAGTGACGGAAGTAATGGCTGGTGGAATTTGAAAGGGAAAGCTGATAAGTAGACAGACTTTCTAAGTTAAATTATCAACTGACCATTCCTCACTCTGTGTAAGCACAAGCATACATTGTTTGATATGAATTTATATAAATTTTTACTTTACCCTGGAAGGATGATTAAATATTTTTCCTATCTAGAGTGTAAATTCCTCTGTATATAGGAACCATGGCTTCTATTTTTGCTTTCTTTTTTAATTGCATTTTTTTTCTTCTTCAACACCTCTACTCCCCACCCAAAACTCATGCTGCAGGAACTGTGGACTTAAGGGATTTACCTGTTTAATTAGGTGTTGCAAGCAGTTTAATTCCAGGTGTAGCCTCTTTAGTTCACGATTCAAGGTATAAGATACTTCAGTGTGCACTGCTTGCTGTGCTAGTGCAAACACTGCGGCCACCACTAAATGACCTACTGAGTAGTTTCAAGAGACTGTGAGATGATGAAGATCAATTTTTCTATCTATCAAAACCTTTCTGTATTTCCTGACATGTCAGAATTGTCACCTGAGAATAAAGAGAATTTGTGTCCCAATGAGAAGGTGTTAAATGCCAGTCTTCAATGGAAGAGTTGTAAGCACCTGTTAGCATTTTAAACCTGCGTTTAAATCCTCTTACCCCAGACATGTGTATGTCTAAAGTTATTAAAAGATAAAATAGAAAGGTACATTCACCACCACAATCAATTTGAGAACATTCCCATTGCTCCAAAAAATAAAATAAAAAGACAAAGAAACAGAAAGGTATTTCACAAAGCATTTTGCAAGAATGTCAATAATTAATGCTTCGGCCAATACTTTTCCTAATGAAATATTTTAAATTCGAGTCAACTATCAAATTAATCCATTGTTAACTACTCAACTGACTGTTCAGTAACCCTGAAACTATTTCATTCTTTAAAGGAATGTTGTGAGCTGCTTGGTGGGTCACTATTTTGCCTATCAGTTTTGTAGTGACTCTGGCACAGGCCCTAGCCGACCTTGGACTAGTTGTGGTCCCTGAATTAAACATAGATAGACTTGTGACTCATCTGGGTTTTAAATTTTGGATGCTGCTAGGAGAAAACCTTTAAGTAAACATTGCCCTTTAATATGCTTATTTTTCTGAAGTGGTTGAATTGAACATTTCATGTTTTAGAAGTCATAATTCATTTCCTTGTGTTTTTCTAACAGAAAAAAGGGCAGAGTTAAAAAACCCATCTTCATTACTTTAGCTCTCTGTATTATCTGCCTTTGTGCTTCAATGAGATCATCTTGAAAAGGTTAAGTGACTTGGAAATTTACAAGATGTTCCTAGTTTCATGTCCTATTCAGCTCCTCTCCCAGGAGAGCATACTGAAGATACTGCACTTGTTGGCCATTAGTATTTCTGACCCATGGGGCCATTTGAGTAAAGCTGCAGAAATGGAAAAAAGAGTAATAAAATTAATATGTATCTATAGAGATGTGGGGGATACAGAAAGAAATGCATTGTGATTCCTATACATACAGTGTTCTTAGTAAGATACTGTGAATCAGAGTGACATGAAAAATTAGAGAATACAAGATATTATATAATTAAGAATTCAATTATGTGATATAAATTGTAAGCACTAAAAAGATTCAGAGGAAAAACATGTGGGCTGGAGAAAACGGGACAGACTGCAGAACATGCTGGGATCTCATTATTGAAGGGTAAGGTAGAATTCGTACTGAAGCCAGGAGGAAGGAGTGCTTGCTTTTCAGGTGAAACAGTAGCCAGCAAAGATGAGGAGAAAAAGAGCATTTCTGCCCAATGGGAACCTGTTGCAGGCAGGTCTGATTTGGAGGTGGATTCATAATAGGGGATAGTGAGGAATAAAGTTAAAGAAAATGTTTTCATCGATAGACCCATCATTCCACCAAAACAGATGCTTCTTCTGGAAATAATTTTTTTTCCTGCTCTGTAAATTTTGGAAAATATTTTGGAGGTAGAAGTTTGTGTACAAATAATGCAACTGTTCTGCGTAGGCTGCAGCCTGAGACTGCCCTAGCTGTGTGTGCTGGCATTGCTGACAGTGTGGCCTTGGAAAGGTTTCTTCATTTGCTGAGCTTCCAAAGTCCCCATAGTCTGCTCTCTTTCTACTTAGGTTACTTTATCTACCATTTTCCAATATACATCTTTCACTTGAAGCAAGCTGATTTCAGCCTTGGTCCATAAATTTTTAGCTTTATACCTTTTAACCCAGATTAAGATTTTTTTTTTTTTTTTGGTTTTCTTTTTAAATATCCTTCCTATTTATAGCATCTTGATGAAGGCTTGAGGCCTTTGCAAGTTCCCTTGGTCCTATTTGATTTCTCTCTCCTCTGAGCTCCTATCACATTTCGAATCTGTTAGCACCCCTGTCCAATCCTTGCTAATCAGCTCTTTCAACACAAGTTTGAGTGTGTGTGTGTGTGTGTTTGTGTCTCCCCATTCGGTTATTTCTTTATAGCAGTGACCATAATATAATATTAAACTCAGAAGATGTTCATTGCTCACATGGCAGCTATGCCAATAAATGGATATTTTTGAATTTTTGAATTTTTTCTGGTTGCTTACTTTGACATTCTTAAGGATTATTTACTCCACTAAAGTTTGCTTTCAGAAGTTAGGCAGGATAAAGAAATTGCCACATTCACCAGGGTTCTGGTTTCCATCTGGCTGAGATCTCTCACACCAAACCTGAAGTAGGAAATAGGGGGACTGAAATCCTGGGAATTAAGTCCAGTGAAACATATTATAATAAAATCTTTTTATAGAGTTTTTCAGTTTTTCCTTATAAAGTTTTTCCATATGATATTTTCACCATTTTAGGTTAATTGCCACACAGTTGTGTTTTTCTCCTAACAAATTTTATATTTCATCTGTGGATACCTTGAACATTATCTTAATAGAATTTATTATATTTTTATGTTTATTTTCCATGTAGTGAGACTTGAGAATTATCACATATTAAAATAATTGCCATCACATTTTCTTAAATTACATTACAGATCATTACAATCATAAATTACATTACTACAGATCAGTTTTCTTAGGTATTTATGTTAAAAATCAAACTTTTGCCACTAAAATGATTATCATTACGCAGATGATTATGATAAACTCAGAAAATTGTTCACATTAGTAAATTGCTAAAACAGATTTAGAGGAGTTTTATTTATGAATATAGATGTGTCATACTACAAAAAACCCTATAGAAGTAGGGTGGAATATTATACAATCCTTTTTTTTTTCAATTTAATTTTTTAATTGTTTAAAACATAACAACGTACAAACATGACCATTCTTACCATATAATCATTCCATTCTTGGTATATAATCAATAACTCACAATATCATCATATAATTGTATATTCATCACCATAATCGTTTCTTAGAACATTTGCATCGATTCACAAAAAGAAATAAAAAGAAAAAAGAAAAAACTCATACATACCATACCCCTTACCCCTCCCTCTCATTGACTGCTAGTATTTCCATCTACCCAATATATTCTAGCCTTTATACAATCCTTTTTAATGTGTATTTTCTAAAGACCTATAAGGCTATATATTTTTAAAGAGACAGTAAGTTTTTTTTATTCAAAGGTATAACCGGATAAGCAGATTTGTTTATAACCATTCTTATTTAATACTTTAAAAAATACGAAAAACTTCTCTGCAAATATCCGATACATACTTCAACTATGATGACCCAATTTGTGGTGAGTGATGTACGTGATTGGGCAGAAATAGGCCAGCTCACACTGGTAGATGAACTATCATGTGCTCAGTCAAAACTCCATTTGTGGCCACACTTCTTGATCAATTTCTATTCCCATTTCTTCTACTGTCCTGCCGGCTTCCTGACCGACTGCCCTGTTGACTCAGTCTACCTGACCGGCCACCAGATCAACCATCTTATCAGCCTGATCGATTACCTGACCACCCACTCCTCTGTCTGGAATTAGAAGACATATTTCCATCATAGTAGTCTTCCCTTTCAGGTAGTTGGGCTGGCACTAAGAGTTATCCAGTCTTAGTCATGCCACTCTGCCTGTAACCTTTCTAACTCGGATGTGGGAACATCAAAGCAATCACCATATTTCCCTTTAGGAAGCACATTCCGATAATTTGGAATGCAGCATTTCTATCCAACCTTCTGTGAAGCTCTTTCCAAGCACAGCTGACATCCTGTATTTCTTCTACACTTTCCAGAGTCGTAATCACAAATCCTTTATCAGAGGTGAACAAAGATCATGGTTCTAAAGTTGATGCACTAGAGATGTATGCTAATGCTGCAGCCAATGCATCCATTGCTCCTTTCTCTTCTATCAGTCCCTGAGCTGATGGTCAGAAAAAATCAATAGCAGCATAAGAAACGGAAGCCAGAGACCTGATGGCATCCATGTTTTTAGATTTAACTAAATCTATCATAGAAGGAACATCTACACGTTTAAACGTAAATCCTGCTTTTTCCCCCACATATCTTAATCGACCTCTTTCTCTTGGTTGATAAAAACATATACAGACCCCTATCTGGCCAGCTCTACCTGTGCGTCCAGAGTGATGAATGTAAGACTCAACATCCTGTGGAGGGGAACTTTGAATCACCAGGTCAATTTCAGGAATGTCCAAACCATGGGCAGCAACATTGGCTGCCATCAAAATTTAAAACGACCTTCTCTGAAGCCTTGCAGTGTAATTTCCCTTTGTGATTGTGCAATGTCCCCACGTAAACACTGGGCATTCTGTTTTATGTTGGATTCATGGCCGTTTCAGTCACATTCTTCTTGGTCTCCACAGAAAATAATAGCCCTTCCTTCAGTTCCACTGCAAACTTGAAGGACATCTCCAATAACTGCTGGCCTCTGAGACCAGTGGCGCTGGATGGCCAAGTGTTCCACAGTATTTGCAGTCTTCTGGGTCGTTTTTCCATCAAGATCAATTTGTTCATATCTGGATTTCGTGTATTTTTTTGCAACTTTGATACCCACTCTGGGCAATTGCAGAAAAAAAGCAAAGTCTGCGAATTGCCTTCAGAAGCAGTTTTGTAGGATTCGTGGATAACACCTCCAACTTGTTCAGCAAAACCTAAATCTAATATTTGATCCACTTCATCAAGCACAAATGGTGCAGTTTTGAAAGGTCCAATCAGCCACTCTTTGATATGACCAGGGGTTATATCAATACCATTTCAAATATGATTAATCTGGCTTTGATATGATGTTCCACCATAAAAGCACACCACGCTGAGTTTCCTACTTATATCTTTGAAGTCTTTGGCTACTCGGTTTGCCAGTTCCCTTGTTGGAGCCAAAACAAGTACCTTTGGTGAGTGGCTTTTTAAAATTGTCTCGATTTCTTTGGAGTTTTTCAATCAAGGGGATGGCAAAAGAAAATGTCTTTCCTGTTCATGTCTGTGCTTGAGCAGTTAAATCTTTTCCTTCATATACAGGATCAAAGTCTTAAACTGAATAGGAAAGAGAGATGTCAGTCCTCCACCTTTCAGAAGTTTTATATTTTCTTCAGGAATAGGAAAATTGGAAATGACTTCTTTCTGTCCACATTAGGGTCTCCTCCAGTTTATTATCACTTGATTTATGGGTGGAACTACCTAAGGATGTCAATTGCTTTGATTTTTTTTTTTCAAATTCGTTGATATCTACATTTGGCAAATCTTTTCTTTTTGATATATGAGAATTAGAGAATTCATTTGAATGTCTATTAAATCCTTCTTCAGCGTCACAATTTAGCTTCTCTTTCATTTTAGCTTTTTTTGGACTTGGGAACATCCAGGTCTTCTGTAACACCATTTTCTTTTGTTTCTGATTTCTCATGCGAGTCATAATCGTGCCTCGACTTCCTTCTGTCACTCCAGCAGTGTGTAATGCTTTCAGCTTATTTCTTTTAAAGCTTCACAACAACCCAATCCCTTATCCAAAATTCTGATATCCAAAAGTTCTTTGCCATTTTGCGGGTGAGGAGACAGAAGTGGTTAGAAGTTAAGTAACCTTCCAAAGACTCACGTGGGATTTCCTTTCTCGTTTCCTTCCTCTGACTCTCGGACTCCTCCAAGGGTGCCTCCAGCTCCATAATGTGCCCCCCATCACTCACTGCTGCTGCAGGGGCCACCTCCCTCAGGGCACCTCTCTCTGGGCACAGAGGCCACAACCACCTAGGGGCAGCGAAAGGGTGAAAGGAAGTGGGAGTGAGGCGGCCGCGGGCTAGGCCATGCGTCATTTCCTGTAAGGTTTTTAAAAAAAATTTATTTATTAATTAAAAAAATTAACAAAAGAAATAATATAGATAATCAGTAATTCACAATATCATCACTTAGTTGCATATTCATCATTTCTCAGAACATTTGTATCCATTCAGAAAAAGAGTAAAGTGAGTGAAAGATAATACTTTACATTCTTTCTATTAAGCAGTGGTGCAAGCAATGGAAATTAAACAAGGGATAGAATGTTCCCGATAGGCTGAATGCTGGTTAAATAGTAAATAGAGAAAACCTAGTGGGAAGCTTTTTTTATTGTCAATTCCACAGCAAATTAGAAACTGCATTCTAAAAGCCTTGGTAATGACCAACTTCCTATAAGGTTTTAAGAGGAGCTAAATTAAAATAATTTTGTTATTTTATGCAATTTGCTAAATTCTTAAGAAGCTTATTAGAACAAATGAAACAAAATTATACACAATCAAATTACTAATGTGACTCCAACAACAGAGAAAATGGATATATTTTTCTCTTAAAACTCTGTTTATATTTGGTGTAACTTATTTCTAACTTAACCTTCAGTTGGCATAGAGAAATCTCTTCTTTTGTCCAAAAAGGGTATATTACTTATATTTTGAAAGAAAACCTTTTCTGTGGTTCTTCAAATTATACACCTTATTGGTTAACATGGCACAGTATATGGGTTATAGCTTTTTTTTTTTTTTTTTAATTTGCATAAGGGCAGGAGGCACCAGGGATCGAACTCCAGACCTCCAGCACGGCAGGTCGGAGCTCTGCCTGCTGAGCCACAGCAGCCGCCCAGGTTATAGCTTTTTTAAGGTTAAAGCTGTATGTATTATATAAAAATTATTTAATTGTTGAAAAATGAGTCCATATACCTGGTACACTATTTAAATGGTATAAAAAGGCATGAAATAAAAACTAAAAATTTCCTTCTTACCTCCGTTTATCAGCAACCCAGTTTCTCATGAGAGTCAACCCAAACAGTTTATTATATATCCTTCCAGAGATAGTCAGTCTATGCTTACAGATCCATATATATATATACATATATTCAAAAATTTACACAAATATTAACATAGCATACACATAGTTTTTGTCTTTCTTTTCACTAAGCAACATATGATGAGATTGTTCCGTTTCAGAACCTATAAAGTTGTACTTTTTAATGTATGGACAAAAATGTACTGAGTCAGCCTCCTGCCAATGGATTATGTCCAATCGTTTTGCTCATATTCAGCGAACAGCCTTTTGCCTATGAAATGGAGCACATGTTGGAGCATTTCTAAAGGATAAAGTTGTAAATGTGGAGTTTTTAGGACACAGGGACTATGTTTTAAAAATTTGATAGACAGTGATAAATTGCTAGCATTAAAAATAGCACCAGAACTAAAGCATGTAATAAAATTCTGACTGTTTTTACATCATATTTATTTACTAGATTATGATGTGTTCATGTTTGTCAGATGCAAAGTGAAGAATATAGACCTTAAATTCAAAATAATTGTAACTGCAGACAGGGACGTTCCTTATGCTGTGCGGAGCCATTCAAATGTGTTTTATCAGAAAACAGGAGTATGATTCTATTACAGTTCTATAACTTGGTCTCCTTGCAGAGATTGAAAACAAATATTTTGCAGTTATGTTTCCACCAGGCCTCTTACCTTATCACCAACATGTCACATTCCTTGAAGCCCTTATAAGTTTTTTAGTTCACCTTTACGGATTCCTGGGGGAAACATCTATATGTCACCATTGAAGAGGCCATATAAAATTTCAGATGGTCTACAACTCCAACAAAAGTGACTCCAAGATCAAGAATCTTAGTATTGATTGGTGAATTATTTGGGACTTCTGAGGAGTTCCAGAAAATAAATCTGAGGTGTGTAACAGCGACCGTGTACTCAGAAGAAGTGTTGGAAGCAATCCTCCTAAACTACTAAAAAAACTATGCTTTGAAATTGAAGGAGCAGTTGAAGCAGATGGGAGTAAACACCTTCCAGGGGAGTCCAAGTTTCAACAGAAACTGGCAGAAATGACATCTACTCAAACATGAATGCAAAAGCAGAAAATGAGCGAGAGCATGGATACCTCAAACAAGGAGGAAAGAGAAAACCCCAGCCCTGTGTGTGCCTGTGGCTTTGCTGTCCTTCACAGAGCTGACTGCATAATTCTCCTGGGCTTCGTTTTTAGTTGTATTTAATACACATCTGTGGCTCTTCCCCCCCCACCCCCCACACCGCGGCTCTTTTTGTGGATTTAAAGTGTGCAGATGCTAGTTAATTTCTGTATGTGTGAGTCCTAAGCCACTTGCAATGTCGTAGTCAATAGTTTATACTTTGTTATTGTATGAGATTGAAAATCTTATGTATATTTTGCCATTTATAAGATTGCAGAAGATTATTCCATTTCCAAAATATAATTGCTCTGTTTTACAAATGGGGAGGATGGCCCCAAAATGGGACATCCTGACAACCCATGCCTATCTTTCTGAGTACTTTGCCTTCTTTTGGAGCATTTTTGTGATGTTTTTATTAATTCCTATATAAATATATATATATATATATGTATTTTTATTTCTTATTGTCTTTAGACAATGTGTCCTGTCTTCCATATTCAATTTGGCTGGCTGCCTCACCCAAATTCTCCTGAACTCTTCTGCTAAGACATTAGAAAATAGAAAGAAAATGGCAATTACTGATTTTTACACATTACGTTTTACTTTACTCTTGGGATCTGATGTATTGGGTGCTTGCTTTAAAACTTTTAGGTTTTAAGTACAAGCAGAAAGCAAATATGATAGTTTCTTAGTGTCATACCACTAACACAGATTTCATGCCTCAGAACTTGTGAGAATGTCTTATTCTTTTCTTCATCGAACTCATGCTTTCAAATGAGGGTTAAAATAGTACTCTTGGTTTTTATACCATTCAGACCACTGAATTTATAAACATCCATCTAGTTTTTGAAAAAGGAACATGTTCCTGCTAGAGCTTTGCTACAGAGGACCCTAATACAGTTTATTCCAAGTACACTTTCTAATATTACTAGGTCTTGAAGAATCAAGATACCAATTACTTTTACTGTTTATATAGGACTGTTAACTGTGGGAGCTTTAGCTTTTTTTCTTAGAGATTTATCTAATTGCTTCTCTTAACTATTATTCTGGCATCCTAAATTTGGGGAGGTTTAAGTTTTCTCTGGAATAGTACATGTCTTCCATGTATCTTTTGAACTGGCAATTGTCTACTCATCTTCTATTTTTTTTTTTTATAGCCACTATGGTCTAACACTGGCACATTCCAAGCCAGAGTATTTCTAGTCCAAAATTGCAAGTAATCAAAGGTCATTGTGGGTTAGGCATTCCTGTTTGGATCTGATTTTGTGAAAAATCTTCAAATTAAAATAGCTACATTAGGAAGAGAGGTGTTTCTCTCCCCGTACTCCACCCTTCTGGTATCTGAAGGTATATTTAAACTATCTTGTGTGATTAACTTTATTTAGAGATGGTATAATTTAAAATAGGTGGTATTTAAGGTAGCATCAACTAGTTTTTAGGAAAATCACTTTTTTGTGTATACCTAGAGTTGTTTTTTAAAAGTAATCTGGTCTT
The DNA here is from genome assembly GCA_004026745.1 of Myrmecophaga tridactyla. NCBI lineage: Eukaryota > Metazoa > Chordata > Mammalia > Pilosa > Myrmecophagidae > Myrmecophaga > Myrmecophaga tridactyla. The sequence goes on along the minus strand of PVIY010011414.1, from coordinate 50,042 downwards.
GTCTGTTAGGAAACAATTTTATTTTGTGATTGGTTAAGTTTCAAATTTATTATTTTGACAGTTTTCTTGAGAACAAAGCTTTTAGAAAGCTATACCCCATTTCCTCATTAACTTTTGCATGAATATCATCCATGCAATATGATATCAAAAGGTCATTTAGCTTTTAGGTCAAGGGCTTACCATATATTTTAGGAAATTCAGAAATCGTGTATTGAGATTTTGTAAATAAGTCTTCAGAGGTTGCTTCATGGCTTTTTTTGTAGTGCTTAAAAACTGTTTATTTAAAAATTGCTATTTTACTATTTTCTACAATTCTAATTCACCTATTTTAAATAAATAAGTGGTTAAGAGAAAAAAAGGGCACTAGTGTCTTTCCAATGAAGAGTTTAAGAGCCTGTTTATCCTCATCCTTATAAAAAAATTATCAGACTTTATCAATTTTGAAATTATGATTTAATAAGGCAATACATGAAATAAACTCATGGTATCTCATAGTTTTATTTAGAGGTGAAGGTCAATATTTTTCAAATATTTAAGAGCCTGTCTATTATTTTATGAACCATCTGTTTTCATACCCTCTGTCCATTTTTTTTCTGCTAATCCTTTGGTCTTTGTAAGAATTCATTAAATATTAATATTTAATAGCATATGCTGCAAATATTTTTCCCTGTTTTCGGCATGAAGAAATTGATTTTTTTCTTTATGTATTTGAATCTGTTAATCTTCTTTTCTTGGCTCCTGGATTTTGCATCATGCTTAGAATGGGCTTTTCTGCTGTAAGATTAAAGAAAAAAAATCTCCCCTTGGTGTTTGCTAATGTTTATGGTCTCTCTCTTTTTCTTCTTCTTTTTGAAATATTTTAAATCTTTGTTCCTTGTAGTATTTATTTGCATATAGGAAATAAGATAGAGATAATGGGTACTGTATGACTACCCGTTAATGTAGCATTATTTATTGAATAGTAAATTTATTGTATAATCTGTTTTTATCTTCTAGAATGGGAAAGCATCTTTATCATATACTAAAGTCATACATCATTTACTATATGTTATATACTTTACATACTAAATTCCTTAGTGTATTTGCCTCTATTTCCAGATTCCTTCTTCTGTTCCACTGATTAGTCTTTTCTATCAATATCTGGTGGGCCTTGTCATCACTACTTTTTTTTCTAGGATATTCCTAGATATGCCTTTGTAGTTTTTCATGAGAACTTTAGAAACATTACAAAGAAAATCTGGTTTTGCTGTACTGCAATCACCATAAACTTGTATATTTATTTAGAGAAAATGCCCATCCTTACAACATCGAATCTTTCTATGTAACAGTAGGGTACGCCTCTTACTTTTTCAGATCTTCTGTTGTGTCTTGGTAGTATAAAATATTTTTTCAAATGAGCTTTTACATTTTGACCAGGTTTGTTCCTAAATAGTTCATCTTTTTGATGTTGTTATCCCCTCTAGAATGTCTTCTAATTGGTTTTGGCTATTTTTAAAAAATTAATTTTTCTTTAGTCACTGTGGTAGGTTGAATTATGGTGTCTCAGAAAAACCTGTTCGTAGTTTTACTCTTGTTACTGTGGGTGTGAACCCATTATAAATAGGACCTCTGGAAGGTGTTTTTTGTCATTTAAGGTGTGGTCATCTGAGTGAGGATGGGTCTTAATCCTAATGCTGGAGGCATTATAAAGAGAAAGCCACAGGTTAGAGCTGGAAGCCAGAAGTCAAGAGCAGCTGTAAATCAACAGAATACAGAAGAGAAAGGAGAGGACAGAAGAGAAAGGAGAGGACATTAACATGTGATGGGACAGCCAAGGCATGGAAGGATTGCTGGCTAGCCAGAAGCTACCAAACCTGAGAGAAAGCAAGACTTCTAGCCTCTGAAACAATGAGCCAGTACATTCCTCCTCTGTGATATTTGTCAGCCAGGAAACTTAAGACGATAACCTTTCTGAATTCTCTCTCTCTCTCTTTTTTTTTTCAGTATGGTAGATTTCTAGTGGATTCTCCTGGATTTTCCAGGTTTAGAAGCACGTAAACTGCAAAATATTTAAAATTTACTTCCTCCTTTCTACTGTTTACCACCTCTTCTTTCTTTTGCCTAATTGCATTGGCTTATATGTGGAGAATAATGTTAAATAGTTGTGATTGTTATCAGCCTCGTCTTGTTCTTCACTTAATAGAAATTATTTTATTGTTTTGATTCTTCTAGAGAGCAACTAATTACTATACTTTATATTTATTTGCTATAGTTGAAAAATCTGTTTTGTTCTGTTGTTTTATTCCTGCATTTGTGCTTTCTTTACTAAATAACCAATTGTTTAAAGGACCCACCTATTGCAACTGAAACTTCAGGATTACTGGAGATGGTGGTTGCTGGCTCCAGCTTCATGATTTTATTTATTTTTGGTGTTTGTAGGTTTCCCATACTTTCTTACAAGCTCAGCTACAAGCTGAAAAGTGTTTAAAATATTTTACCTAACAAGTCCAGGTATTTTGTGGCCAGTGGTTTTTAGGATAACAGTTGTCTCTGTGTTGGAAATGGAATTGCTGCATGTCTTTTCAAAGGTTACCAGTATTTGTCAGGAAGTGCTTTTCTTCAGTGTCTCTTACTCCTTTCTCTCTCTCTTTTTTTTTTTTTAATTTTTTACTCCTTTCTCTCTTGCTACATTTCTCTTTTCCATCCTTCTTACTCTTTGATATTTTCATTTAATAAATGTTGACTTTTGTTTTGTAAAAAAAAAAAGATGATGAATTTATTGGATTTGAAACATCATAGTGGAAGTTCACAAAGCACAATGCTCCACGGACTCCATGTTGCTAATGAATTGAAGTTTCTTCTGAAAGAAACTGTCAGTGACAACACCAGATTCTAAGCTGCCCTAGGAAGGAATGTGAATTCTTTGTTTCCTGGAGAATCCACTCACTGGCTGTGTGATCTTGGGCAAGCCACTTAATCTCTCTAAGCCTCAATGTCCTCACTTGTAAAATGAAGATAAAGGTGGAAATTAACTCACAGAGTTGCTATAAGGATTAAAAGATAATTGCGTGTAAAATGCATAAGACAGTCTTTCCTCTGTTCAAGAAATGAAAGGTTTTGTTAATGTCACCCTAATTGCCTAGCAGGATGTCTGGCACGTGACAGTCATTCAGGGTATTTATAGATTAAATGTGAAATGAGCGAACTTAATGTAAGTGAATATCTCCATTTAGTGATCTCTCCTCACAAGGCTGATACTTTGGTTGTCTATCTTAACATATTAAACCCCCTTTTACACTTGGGTACCAGTAATGTCTACCTTTGGACTTTTTTCTTTTTTTGTAAAAGAGACAAAATTTCTAATTTGTTTAAACCATTATTTGGTTTGATTTTCTATTACTTGCAGCCAAAAACTTCTTCCCCATTTAAGCTTCCAACAAACTGCAACCTGCTGTTGCCTGATATTATGCAACTGTCCTTTGTACAAATAAAAACAAATTCTCCCTCTCATAAAAAAGTAGAAACCAGAAGTCTCAGTTACTGTACTCATTTCCAGATGTCTGCTGTAGTTCTGCTAGTTTTTTCAGTTCCTTTTCAGCAGCGGATCCTGAGGCTATAGATGATATTTATAACATTGTGATTTATTTTCTGTTTACCCTCAGACAGCATTTCAGCTGGTCAGGTTTCTTAACTTTGTGGAATGACCCACATCTTAATTTTTTGAGGCTCCCAAACCCTTGTTGGCACTGCCTTTGGTATGATGATATGGTAATATTTTATCAGGCTTTGCCACTGGACATGGCAAAAATGTCCCAGAGGATCCTGAATTCCATCCTTACATCTCCATGTCCAAATAGTGTAGTAGAAACCCTATCTCTCCATGGCAACTGGTATTAAAAAAAAAAACCTAGTCCAGGGGGTGCGAGCGTAGTTCAGTGGTAGAATTCTCACCTGCCATGCGGGAGACCTGGGTTTGATTCACAATCCATGCACTTCCAAACAAACAACCAACAAAAACAAATAAACAAATTCAACAAAATGGTGCTGTAATAACGAGATACTCACATGGGAAAAGAATGAAATGTGATCCCTGCCATACAGCATATAAACAACAACAAAAACAAACCAGTCCATACCATAATCCCATTTTGTAGTTTGTTTAGCAATCTGAGTATCTCCAAATAGTCCAGTGACAACCTCAGTGTTCAATTCAGTGGAATCATGGATGTGTTCTCTGACAGAAGTATTTCTTCCATGTGTACATTCTAGTTTGCTAGCTGCTGGAATGCAACACACCAGAGATGGTGTTTTAATAAAAGGGGATTTGTTTCATTAAAAATATATGGTTTTTCAGAGGAAAGGCGCTGACTTTCAACTGAGGTTCTTTCTTATGTGGGAAGGCACAGGGTGACCTCTGCTGGCCTTCTCTCTAGGCCTCTGGGTTCTAACAACTTTCCCTGGGGTGATTCCTTTCTGCATCTCCAAAGGCCTGGACTGAGCTGCGATTGCTGAGAAGAGGTATGCTGAGCTGCTTGGGCTGTGCTACATTGAGTGTTCTCATTTAAGCACCAGCCAATTAAATCAAACATCATTCATTGCAGTAGGCACGCTTCCTAGCTGACCGCAAATGTAATCAGCAACAGATGAGGTTCACATGCCATTGGCTGATGTCCACAGCAATAGAACTAAGTGCCTTCACCTGGCCAAGTTGACACCTGAACCTAACTACCACATGTCCACCCCTTACACATCACCTTAAATGATATTAAAGTGGCAAAAACTCTTTTCTGGCTGTGGACCTATGAATCTCAAAACATGTTTTCTGGTGCCAATATGCAAAGGAGGGACAGTCACAGGATATATCTTTTCATTTCCATAGGGAGAAATTGGAGGAACACAGATGCCACAAGACCCGAACAGTTCTGATAACCTGCAGGGCAAACTCCATTGGATTTCAAAGTCTGAAAGTCATTTATCCCTCTGCTTAGAAAGTGGCAGTCTCACCCTTTCCAAGGGCCTATGCAGTGGCCCACCTCTTTCTAAATTAACCTCGGGAGACATTGAGGAGACCACCTTTTTCTCAGCTCCACCCTCTCCAAGCATTGGGACCACACCTGGGCTCTCTGCCAATTCTGGGGCACCCACTCAACCTCTCCATGTGGTGTTAGCCAGGTTCCCCCCAGTCCCAAGGAACGTGCTGTCCCTTCTCCAAGGCCTGAGATGGCACAAGTTTTCCACTGCAATGAGGTGGGAGACTCATCCTCTGCCTTCAGGGCAAACTCACCCTCTCCATGTATATGGGTGGGTCCATTCTCCTGGCCCAAGGTTTCTTGGCTTCAGACCTGAGCTTTCATGGTTCTCACTCTGCAAACTCCAATTTGTCCCTTTTGTGTCCCCATTTGTCCAGATTGGCATTTACACCAACAGTCTCTTCACGCTCTCCAGTACTTCTCTATCATTTACTTCACAGTTCCTCCAAAATCTTCCCTTTATCCACCCAAAAAACTGTTCCAACATGTCTAGTGTTTGCAAACTGCAGCAGCACCTGACTTCTCCGGTAACGAATCTGTTCTAGTTTGCTAGCTGCTGGAATGGAATACCCCAGAGATGGATTGGCTCTTAATAAAAGGGGATTTATTTAGTTAAAAATGTATAGCTCAGGGTGGGCCACGGTGGCTCAGCAGGCAAGAATGCTTGCCTGCCATGCCAGAGGACCCGGGTTCGATTCCCAGTGCCTGCCCATGTTAAAAAAAAAAAAATGTATAGTTCTTCAGAGGAAAGGCAGCTAACTTTCAACTGAGGGTTTTTCTTACACGGGAAGGCACAGGACGATCTCTGCTGGCCTTCTTTCCAGGCCTCTAGGTTCCAAAAACTTTCGTGGGGGTGATTCCTTTTCGTGTCTCCAAAGGCCTGGGCTGAGCTGTGAGTGCTGAGATGAGATATGCTGAGCTGCTTGGGCTGTGCTACATTGTGCTCTCTCATTTAAGCACCGGCCAATTAAATCGAACATCGTTCATTGTAGCAGGCACACCCCTTAGCTGACTGCAGATGTAATCAGCGACAGATGAGGTTCACCTGCCATTGGCTCATGTCCACAGCAACAGGATGAGACATCTTCACCTGGCCAAGTTGACACCTGAACCTAACTACCACATGTAAATTAAAAGAGTCTGATGTCATTGTATGAGATGCAAAACTTGGCAAACAGGCTAGGGTTGCAGAAATGACACACGCTCACCCTCCTTCTGACATAAATTATTGTTCAGTATTCTTAGTTGCCAACAATGGAATCTACTCTAGTTAACTAAGCAGAAAAGGCTTATGTATATATAAGCTAACACAGAATCACCAGGAAGACTAGAGAATCAGGATGGGGTCTACCCAACCATCCAGGAATAATGTCCAGCTATATTGTCTGAGTGTTTTGATGAAAACCCCACCCTTTGTCTCATGATCATGAAGGAGAGCAGATGATACAGCACAATTGGCTCAGAAGAACCAAGCCCATGTGCTACTGTGGTGGCTGGAAGATTGTTTTTTTATGCATGACTGCTGCCTTATTTTCTTCCTTCCACATTCAATTCTTGCATAGGTGCATATTATTGGCAGAATCCATGTCACATATCTGTATCTATTCTGTGTGGCAGTGGAGAACAGTAGTCCGCCTCCCCATTTATACCTGCAATTTACCTGCAATTTAATCCTATAATTTCTGTATTTATGGACAATGTACTTTTTTTTAAACTATAGATGTTTTGGGGTACAGAACAATTATGCATAAAATATTCCATATACCACTCTGTTATTGACACCTTGCATTGGTGTGGAACATTTATTACAGTTGATGAAAACACACTTTGATAATTGTACTGTAAACTATACTCCATGGTTTAATTTAGGGTTCATGGTTGTGTTGTGTCATACCATGTATTTTATTTTCAATTTTCATCCTAAAGCCATATATACAACTCTAAACAGAATAATGGTTTTAAAAAATGTTTTATAATCAATATTTTTGGGGATAGGAAGACTCATAATGTAGGAAACTAGCAAAATGTAGAAGTGATGTTCAAGAGATAGAGGGCAGTGATGAGTAATATGGTCACTACACACCTACTAATAAAATAATACAGACTTCATTTTTCAAATTTCTGATAAAGTCTGGATTGGATCCATGTGCCCAACTAACATCTCCATTTTGATTGAATTACCTAGTCTTAGGAACCCAGGAGTTAAGGTGCTTGGGACTCAGTGTTCAGAATGAACTTGAGACAGATCTTTTCCTAATCACTTCTGGTCAATGAACACATCTTCAATCTCCATTTGAGGATTTCAGTTATTCAGGAGGAAGTGAGGAAAGTGAATGTGAGCAAAAATTAAGGTGAACATGAGCAAGAGGGAATAAGTGAAATACTTTCCAGTGTTTAGAGGGTAGTAATGAAATAAAGTCATAAAAAGATAATTAGAACTCTTTTTCTCTCTTTTTTTTTGATTTTTTAAATGTATTGTATAACATATACAAAGCAAAGAAATAAAAAAGCAATAGTTTTCAAAACGCTTTTCAACAAGTAGTTAAAGGACAGATCCCAGAATTTGTCATGGGCTACTATAAGATCCTCTCATATTTTGCCTTCTAGCTGCTCTAGAATATAGGAGGCTAGAAGGCTTAAATATTTTTTGTATCATCACAATCGACTTCTTTCCACTCTCTTTTTTTGTGAAAAATAACATATACAAAAAAGCTATTAATTTCCAAGCACAGCACCACAATTAGTTGTAGAACATATTTCAGACTTTGAAATGGGTTACAATTTCACAATTTTAGGTTTTTACTTCTAGCTGCTCTAAAATACTGGAGACTAAAAGAGATATCAATTTAATGATTCAGCATTCATATTCATTTGTTAAATCCTGTCTTCTGTATAACTCCACCATAACCTTTGATCTTTCCATACTTCTCTTTAGGGTGTTTGGGCTATGGCAATTCTAAATTTTTGATATTGGAAGGGTCTGTCACTAACATGGGGTAGGGAGATGGAATTATCTGATGTTCTGGAGAGGCTGGGCTAAATTTCAGGTCCTCTCTGGATTCATCCCTGGGAGTCATCTTCCATGCTACCAGAGAGACTTGCACCCCTGAATGTCATGTCTTACGTAGCAGGGAGGGCAATGATTTCACTTGCAGAGTTGGGCTTAGAGAGACTGAGGCCACATCTGAGTAACAACAGAGGTCCTCCAGAAGTAACTCTTAGGTATGCCTATAGGTAGTTCATAGCTTCTCCACTACCTACATAAGCTTCACAAGAGTGAGCCTCATGATCGAGGGCATGACCTATTGATTTGGGTGTCCCTAAAGTTTGACACAATGTCAGGGAATTTCCTGCTGGTAAGGTTTAATAGTTCCATATTCTTTCTTCCCTCCCTCAGGGGACTTTGCCAATACTTTTTGATTATCTGCTGAATATGCTCTAGGATGTATCCAGGCATTACAATAATCTATACAGGATTAAAAGTCCTCTTTCTTATTCTGTGCTCCCTGTGTTTCATTTGTTCAAAAGAGCTACACAGATAGGTTGAGTTAGATTATGCACTATGGAAAATTTCAGTTCCAGACCAAATAAACCTTTCTTCCATTGGCCTCAAAGAATATGTGTAGTTCTAAAATATAGACACTGTCTTCCTTACCCTTATGTTCTGTTTTCCTTTGTTTTTCCACCTTGACAGATTGGTATATATTCATTTCATCAAACAAAACAAAACAAAGCAAAACGCTAATCAGTTGTCCTGTAGGCTAGTTATAGCTCGTTTGGAACAAGAAAGAGGCTCTAGTCAGACCATTAAATGATGATTTAAGTGATTCATATTCTATTTTATACTTAACCAATGGCCAATTTGACCAAATCTTGGTCTCCTGGTCTCAATTTCCTTTTTCTTCTTCTTCTTCTTTTTTTTAATAAATGGGATGACAATACTTAACACCAATATAGCTCACAGCAGTGCTGTGTGGTTAATGATTTGACCTAAATTACCCTCAGGACTTTGAGAAGAATGATTTCCAAAGGAAACAGACACACTGTGAGTATAAGCACGGAGATAAGCTAACTCTTTTTATCTTAGAATGCATCTTTGTAAGAATTGTAGCCTAAGGAAATATTTAGTTTGAAAGGTAATTTAGGAGTTTGTAATTAGTCACAATTCCAGATAAATCCTTGATGTAGTCTATTGAGGAGGTTAGGGGTAGCAAGAAGAAAAGAGTCCTCATATTAGTTTGGTCAAACAGATCTTTCTCCACTGATATGTCATTTAGTGAATCAAAAATAAACAGAAATGTGACCAGAGAATCTTTCCTTTGTTTGGTCCTTTGTCTTCCTGATTTTAGAATCAATATATGCTCTTTGTATTATATTCTGAAAATTCACTTAAGTGTGAAAAGTGTGAAGCAATAATCCCTTACCCACTCAGTGATCATTACTATCATTGTTAATTTTTGTATGTTATTTTTTTTTTCCCCAAACATTTTCTAAGGTAACAGGGGTAATTTTTTTCAAACATATAGATGCAATGTTCTTTTTCACATATCCTTAAGAACGATTGGGCCAAGATCCAGACAAACACATCATTTCCCAAGAGAAGAATGAAGGTTCTTTTAGCAGGAAGGCAAAGATGCTTTTGTCTTTCAATATAGGGTTTTGGAGTCTAGAGCAAAACAATCTTGAAAGCCAAGTTTTATTGAGGGAGAAAGGAGTTTTTAAAATTTGACAACTTTTTTTTTACATGTCAAGAGTACAATTTGGCAATCTGATCAAAGAGTTTTACTATAAACCACAGAGAGAGAGAACGAGAGAGAGAGAGAGAGAGAGAGAGAGAGAGATCTCATAAAATTCCATAAAATATGGAAATTTCCTGCCCTGGTAAGGAACAAGAGGAGAGCTGGAAGAGGTGGGGGAGTGGCAGCAAGAGAATCAGGGTTTGAATGGGAGGTGAAAGGCTAGAGTGAGGTTACTCTGCTTGAGTTCTTCCTGTCTCCTGCTCTCTCCCCTTCCTGGGCCTCAATCCAACAATTTTGGGTTGGGGTGAGGGCTGGCAAGATGAAAGGAATTCTGACAGAAGCCCCAGAGAGCTTGAGAGGTGCTCTTCCCCACTGTGATCAGAATGGGGTATTTGCAGGGCAACAGCATGTGGGCAGGGCCTGAGTGACCCTCCTGTTCCCTGAGTGGAAAGAAAGGAAGCAGAAGCTTCCCTGTGGGGCAGTTTAGGGTACTGGCCAGCGGGTTAATGAAGAGCTAACTACTGCCCAAGCTAGGGTGGATTGGAATGTGTTGCCAGAGTTCAATTTGATTCATCATTTATTTCTTTAGATTACTAGATGGGGAATTTCTGTGTTAAATATTATGAATGTTTTTAAGGCCATTTGATACATATTGCCAATTGCTTTTCAGAAAAGATACTCCAGATTATTTTTCAATATATCTTTATTAGTATTGGATATCATTTTTGAAAGTCTCTGCCACCTGGAAAAGTATTATTTTAATCTGCATTTTTATGACTACTAAATTTGAACAGTTTATCAACATATTTGTGCTTTTTCTTTAATAAGTTTTTCCTCTTAACCACTGCTTAACCATTTTTCTATTGAGGTCTTCATGTTTTTCTAATTAAGCTTTAAACATTTTTTGTATATTATGCAATATTTGTGTTTGCAATATTTATCGCAAGTAAGTGCACTATTGTTTTTTCTATTTTTGTTTTGTGGGCTTTTTGATGTCTAGAATTTGTAAATTTTTGTTTTTCTTTGAGAAATTTATCATTTCTCTACATAACTATAACATTATTTCCTACTCTGAGATTAATTAAATATGCATCAACATTTTTCCTACTTATTTATGCTTTACATTAAAAATTTTTTTGTAACAATTTCAGTCTTACAAAAAAGTAGCAGGAATAGTTCAAAGAATTCCTTTATAGCTTTTACCCATATGTGCTGGTTTGAAAGGATGTATGTCCCCTAGAAAAGCCATGTTTTAATCTAAATCACATTTCATAAAGGCAGAGTAATCCCTATTCAATACTGTATGTTTGAAACTGTAACCACATCATCTCCCAGGAGATGTGATTTAATCAAGGGTGGTTGTTAAATTGGATTAGGTGATAACATGTCTCCACCCATTTGGGTGGGTCTTGATAAGTTTCTGGAGTCCTATAAAAAAGGAAATATTTTGGAGAATTAAAGAGATTCAGAGAGGGCAGAGAATGCTGCAGCACCAAGAAGCAGAGAGTCCATTAGCCAGCACTTTGGAGATGAAGAAGGAAAATGCCTCCCGGAGACCTTCATGAAATAGGAAGCCAGGAGAAGAAGCTAGCAGATGATGCCATGTTCACCATGTGCCCTTCCAGATGAGAGGGGAACCCTGACCGTGTTCACCATGCGCCCTTCCGCTTGAGAGAGAAACTCTGAACTTTATTGGCTTTCTTGCACTGAGGAATCTTTCCCTGGATGCCATTGATTGGACATTTCTCGGTCTTAGAACTGTAAACTAGTGACTTACTAAATTCCCCCCTTTTTAAGGGCCATTCTGTTTCTGGTATATTGCATTCTGGCAGTTAGCAAACTAGAACACCATCTAAAGAATGATTACAAGAAATGAAATGGTAAACTAGAAAAAGTGAGATTTAGGGGGGATATAAAATATCCCATTCAGTGAGCTTTTCAGGGATGCAGACTTTCAGCTCATCGTAATGAAAATCTTTCTAGCAACTAGAACTTTCACAAACTTGAAAGAAATCTAGTGGCCTTTCCTACTGACATTTTACAGCAAGGTTGGATCTGTGAGTTTTTTTTGTAGGGGACACAGAAACATTAGGTTGGGAGTTGGATTAGATAATCTCTACTAGTCCCTGCTAGTGTAATAGAGATGAATACTACAAAGCTGTAATGCATTCTCGTTCCCACCCTAAATAGTCCTTGGACTGCATTTTAATACACAGCTCTACTTTACAGAGTCCGTCTGTCCTGCTTGGGCCTGAATATAATCAGGACTCATTATGCATAAATTAGCTGACCCACTTTTTTGCTCATATTGTGGGGTTCCTGGGAGACATTTCTGGAGTTAGGTTGGGATGCAGAATTTCCTTTGTAAGCTTTTAAATGCTAAGATCAGTTTTAATAGCCTCAGCTTCTTTATCTATGAAATAGGGAAATACATGCAAAATATCTTGGTGTGTTATAGTGCCTGCATAATTCCAACAGTGATATCCATCATTATTAATAGATATGAGTAATTTTGAATGAAGTGGTGGGTTGGAGTGGTGTTGGGGGTGGGGAAGGGGTGTTAAGAAATCATTGCATGTAACAGTGATGAGAGTATGTAGCTCAGGGAATGGGATAGAAAAGAGGCTGAGAACCTTTGCTGAAGATCATCTATGGCATTTTGCTTGGCATAACGTGATAGAAAGGCAATGTCATATTTTGTAGTCTGAATTCTTGTAGTATTTGTGTATTTAGCACATAGCATGCCGATTACATGCAGGGCATTTTACATATATTAGTTCAAAACCTCATAAATATCCCCAAATTAGGAATAATTATCCTCTCTTTGGAGATAAGAAAAATGAACTTTAGAAAAGTTAATTACTTTCCCATTTTGCTGTTCTTAAAGGTGATGCTGAAAATATTTAACAACTTAGCATTCAATCAGAAGTGGTACGGCCAATTGATACGTATCATTGCCAATTGATACGCATCATTGCCAGTCCACTGGATTAGGTGCAGCACTCCACTGGGAGATACTGATCTTGATTTTTCCATGATGCATCTCTAACCCCAGTTTTGAAGAACTCTACTTGCCCTAGTTCCCTTCTTTTTTTTAATAGCACTTTAAAAATAATTGTACCATTTTTAAAAACAGTACAACTGATAAAAGATTATAAAAATAGTTTATTGTCCAGTATTGACATTAGATGTATTTTTTACCCATATACCACCCTATTATTACTGCCTTATATTAGTGGCATAGATCTGTTTTAATTCATGAGAGAACATTCTCAAGATTGTAGTATTAAGTATAATTCATTGTCTACAGTAGAATTCACTATGTTATACAGTCCTACGTTTTATCTTTTAATCTTTATACTAGTAATATATACATCCTAAGGTATCCTTTTTTAAACCAAATTCACCTGTTTAGTTCAGTGCTGATGATTACATTCATAATAATGTATCATCACCACCATCCATTTCCAAATCTTTACCATCAGCCTAAATAGAAATTCTGTATAAGTATCAACTCCCCATTTTCTATCCCCAACCTGTCTCCTGATAACCTATATATGTTAGATTCTAATCCACAAGTTTGCTTATTATATTTAGTTCATAACAGTGGGATAATGCAATCTTTGTCCTTTTGTATCTGGCTTATTTCACTCAACATAATGTCATGAAGGTTCATCTGTGTTGTCACATGCATCAGGACTTCATTCCTTTATGTGGTTGAATAATATTCCATTGTAGTTATATACCACATTTTGTTTATCCATTCATTGGTTAATGGATACTTATGTTGCTTCCATCTTTTGGCAATTGTGAATAATGCCACTATGAACATAGGTGTGCAAATATTTGTTCGAATTCCTGCTTTCTGTTCTTCTGGGTATATATCTAGTAGTGGCATTGCTGGATCATATGTCAAGTCCATAGTAAGCTTCCGGAGGAACCGTCTAACTTTCTTCCACAGCAGCTGCACCATTTTACTTTCCCACTAGCAATGATTGAGTGTCCTTATTTTTCTACATCCTCTCCAACACTTGTAGCTTTTTTTTTTTTTTTTTTTAGTAGTGGTCATTGTAATAGGTGTGAAATGGTATCTCGTTGTGGTTTTGATTTGCATTTCCCTAATAGCTATGATATTGAGCCTCTTTTCATGTGCTTTTTAGCCATTTGTATTTCCTCTTTGGAGAAATGTCTATTTGAGTATTTTTGCCCATTTTAAAATTGGGGTTGTCTTTTATATTGTTGAGTTGTGTTCTTTATAAATTCTGGATATTAAACCCTTAGCAGTTATGTGGTACCAAATATGTTCTCCTATTGAGTAGGTTGTCTTTTCACTTTCTTGACAAGTTCCTTTGGTGGACAGAAGTTTCTGATTTTGAGGAGGCCCCATTTATCTATTTTTTCCTTCATTTCTTATGCTTTGGGAGTAAAGTCTAAGAAACCATTGCTTATCACAAGATCTTGAAGATACTTCCCTACATTTTTGTGATGGTTAAGGTTCCAGTGTCAACTTGGCCAAGTGATTATGCCCAGTTGTCTGATTGGGTAAACACTGGCCTGACTGTTGCTGAAAGGATATTTTGTGACTGGTTGATAACTGGAAGCCTGGTGTATTAAGTCATCAGTCAGTTGATTGCATCTGTGGGGGATTACATCTATGATCAACTAAAACATGTTTCCCAGCAATGAGATAATCCAATCAGTTGAAGGCTTTTAAGGGAGAAGAGAATTTTTTACTGCTTCTTCAGTGAGTGAGCCTCTCCTGTGGAGTTCATCCAGACCCTTCATTGGAGCCACCAGCTTCACAGCCTGCCTCATTGACTCTTCCATTCACATGGTTCATAAAACACTTTTATAAATCTCATATTTATCGATCTCTACTGTTGGTTCTGCTTCTCTAGAGAACCCTGACTAACAGAGCTTGGTATGGAGAATGGAGTGGTTCTTGAGAAATAGAATCTTAAAAATGGGTTTTTACAATTGGTTTTTTTACTCTGACCAGACTCAGAGGCACTAATGACTCTGTTTCCAATAATCAAGATGGCATTGACAGTCTATGGGGTGGGTTGGCAAAAGAAATACTTAAAATATCACTATTAGATTCTGTTAACTGTATGCTTATATGAGGCAAGGCTCTGGGTGAGAATGTTTTTGACATCTTTATGGAGTTTTGTGGAATTAAGAGGTGTAATGGTGTTGGCTTGTCAGACATGCTGGATACAGTGATGAGGGAAAGGGACGAGCTTCAAATTTGCACCTTAAGCACTGTATGAATGATGTAAATGTTTCCATGTGTGCCCTGAGAGAAAACTTATTTCCTGTGGTTGCAGACTTGAGATGTCTGAAAACCAGACACAAAGCCTCATTGTACAAGTAGCAGATTTACAATGTAAGCTGGAATCTCAACCTTGCAGGGTGTCTGCTGTTAAAGAAAGGGTTTTTATTGGAAAAGAATGGGATCCTGAAATGTGGGATGGTGATATATGGTTTGATTATGATGGCAAAGGGGATATGGGATCCCTGGAATCTGCTGAGCCTTTGATGGATAGACCTGTAATTGACTGCTCTCAGGAAAGAGCTTCCAAACCTCCAGACTGCCTTGAGGAAAACTGGCCTCCAGTTTCCTCAAGGAGTTTGCCATCCAACTTCCACTTAATGAGATTAACCCTTCACTGTCTGCTAACTCCGTAACTACCTCCCTAGGGGAAACAGTCCTCACTCCTCTGTCTGGAGCTACTAATCCTGTTTTACCAGATGAAACTGCAATGGAATGCCCTGACATAATTGGCTTGAAAGACACTTCTATTTCTTTTCATGACCCACCCCCTCTTTTCTTCAAGACCTATAACTAGACTAAAGTCCCAACACGCTCCTAAAGGTGAAGTACAAAGTGTGACCCATGAGAAGGTATGCTGTACTCAAAAGAACTGCATGCTTTTTCCAATCTATATAGACAGAAATCAGGGGAATATGTGTCAGATGGATATTAAGGGTGTGGGATAATGGTGGAAGGAATGTAAAATTGGATCAAGCTGAATTTATTGAAATGGGCCCACTAAGCAGAGATTCTGCATTCAGTGTTGTACCTCGAGGGGCTAGAAAAGGCATTAATAATTTGTTTGGATGGTTGGTTGAAACATGGATCAAAAGGTGGCCTTCATTACCTGAGGTCAAAATGCTAGAACTGCCCTGGTATGATGTAGATGAGGGGATCCAGTGGTTTAGAGAGATGAAATGTTAGAGTGGATTTATCATGGAAGACCTGCTCACACACCCCAGGAATGTCCAGAGGATACATCTTTCACCAGAACCTTGAGAAATAAATTTGTGAGACTAGCCCCATCATCCTTGAAGAGCTTTGTGGTCACCCTTCTCTGTAGGTCAGATATTACTGTGGGAACTGCTGTCACTAAGCTGGAATCCTTAAAGACAATGGGAATGATCGGATCTTGAGTTGGCAGAGGCCATGTGGTGACATTTAATCACCATAGACAAGGTGGGCATGGCCACCATAATGGACAGCAGACTTGAAGCAGCAGTTAAAATAATCTGACTCATAGAGACTTGTGGCATTGGCTGGTAGATCATGGAGTATGTAGAAATAAAATGGATGGGCAGTCTAATAAGTTCTTGTTTGAGCTGTATAAGCAGAAGAATTCTAGGTCAAGTGAACAGAAGTTTAATGTGAATTACAAAAACAGATTCACAGCCCCTTAGACCTGAGACAGTTTACACACCCAAAGGGAGGGCCACGTACCCTTGGGGAAGGACCCTTTTACACTGCCCAAAATTTACACTGTTAACCTTCCTCCCAGTCTTCCCCAGTGAAGAGCTTTTACCAGGATGATTATGCACTGGGGAAAAGGTACTGATCAGATATTTCAGGGATTATTAGCCACAGGCTCAGAAGTGACATATTCTAGGAGACCCAAAACATCACTGTGTTCCACCAATCAGAGCAGGGATTTATGGAGGTCAGGTGAATGATGGAGGTCTATCTCACAGAGGGTCCAGTGGGCCCCTGGACACATTCTGTGGTCATTTCCCCAGTTACAGAATGCATAATTGGAACAAACATACTCAGCAATGGGAAGAATTCCCACCTTGGTTCTTTGACTTGTGAAGTGAGGGCTATTATGGTAGGAGAGGCCAAGTGGAAGCCAATAGAATTACCCCTACCTAACAAAATAGTGAACCAGAAGGAATATCTTATTCCTGAAGGGATTGCAGAGATTAGTGCCATTCTTTAGGACTTGAAGGATACAGGGGTGATGATTCCCACCACATCCTCATTCAACTTCCCTACTTGGCCTGTGCAGAAAACAGGTGGGACTTGGAGGATGACAGTGAATTATTGTAAACTTAACCAGGTGGTGACTCCAATTACAGCTGCTGTTCCAGATGTGGTATCATTGCTAGAGCAAATCAACACATTGCCTGGCACCTGGTATGTAGCTATTAGTGGCAAATGCTTTTTTCTCAATAGCTGTCAGTATGGGCCATCAGAAATGGTTAGTATTCAGCTGAAAAGACCAGGAGTATTCTTTCACTGTCCTGCCTCAGGGGTACATCAACTCTCCAGCCCTATGTTACAATCTTGTCCTCAGGGACCTTGAATATTTCTTCCTTCCATAAGACATCACACTGGTCTGTTATATTGATGATATCATGCTCATTGGACATAGTGAGCAAGAAGTAGCAACTACTTATTGGTAAGGCATTTGTGGGTCAGGGGATGGGAGATAAATCCAACAAAAATACAGGGGCCTTCCACCTTAGTGAAATTTCTAGGTGTCCAGTGATATGGGGCATGCTGATATATCCCTTCTAAGGTGAAGGATAAGTTGTTGTGCATGGGCCCCTCCCCACGACCAAAAAAGAGACACAATTCCTAATTGGCCTTTTTGAACTTTGGAGATAACATATTCCTCATTTGGATTTGCTACTCTGGCCCATTTACTGAGTGACCAGAAAAGTCACTCAGTTGAGTTGTATGTTCATCATCATGATCATTTCTTAGAACATTTGCATCAATTCAGAAAAAGAAATAAAAAGAAAACAGAAAAAAATTCATACATACCATACCCCTTACCCCTCTCTTTCATTTATCACTAGCATTTCAATCTACTAAATTCATTTTAACGTTTGTTCCCCCTATCATTTATTTATTTATTTTTAATCTATATGTTTTACTCATCTGTCCATAAGGTAGATAAAAGAAGCATCATACACAAGGTTTTCACCATCACACAGTCACATCGAGAAAGCTATATCATTATACAATCATCTTCAAGAAACATGGCTACTGGAACACAGCTCTACATTTTCAGGCAGTTCTCTGCATCCCCTCTGTTACACCTTAACTAAAAAGGTGATATCTATTTAATGTGTAATAACCTCCAGGATAATCTTTCAACTCTGTTTAGAATCTCTCAGCCCTTGACACTTTTTTTTTGCTCATTTCTCTCTTCTTCCTTTCGGTTGAGAAGGTTTACTCATTCCCTTGATGCTGAGTCCCACCTCATTCTAGGATTTCTGTCCCATATTGCCAAGAAGGTCCACACCCCTGAGAGTCATGTCCAATGTAGAGAGGGGCAGGGCAGTGAGTTTGCTTGTCGTGTTGGCTGAGAGAGAGGGACCACATCTGAGCAACAAAAGAGGTTCTCTTGGGGGTGACTCTTAGGTCTAATTTTAAGTAGGCTTAGCTTATCCTTTGCAGGGTTAAGTTTCATATGAACAAACTCCAGGACTGGAGGCTCAGCCTATTGCATTGCCTGTCCCCACTGCTTGTGAGAATATCAAGAATTCTCCACTTGGGGAAGTTGAATTTTCCCCCTTTCTCACCATTTCCCCAAGGGGACTTCCCAAATACTTTTTTATTCACTGTTCAAATCCTTCTGGGATTTATTGAGACATCACTCTGGGCAAACCTACAAATTCTCATGCCCTGCTCAAGGTTCCATGTACTTATGATGTTCATTTAAGCTGTCCACATAAGTTATATTAGAAAATGCACTAGTCAAAATACTCTAAATGCACTAGTCAAGCTGCTCTGCAAATGGGGCCATATGATCCAGCATATCCAATGGTGCTGGAAGTGTTAGTTTCAAATAGAGATGGTGTCTCAAGCCTATTCTTCTATAGGAGAATCACAACACAGGTCCTTAGGATTTTGGAGCAAAGCTTTACCATCTGCTGCAGATAACTACTTTCTTTTTGAAAAACAGCTTTTAGCCTGCTACTGGGCTTTAGTAGAGACTGAATGCTTAACCATGGGCCACCAAGTTACCATGATACCTGAAAGCCTATCTTGAGCTGGATGTTGTTTGACCCACCAAGCCATAGAGTTAGGTGTGCACAGCAGCACTCCATCATAAAATGGAAATGGTATATTAGAGATAGGGCTTGAGCAGGTCCTGAAGGCACAAATAAGTTACATGAGGAAGTGGCCCAAATGCCCATGGCTCCCACTCCCGCCACATTACCTTCTCTTTCCCAGACCAGAGCTATGCCCCCTTGGGGAGTTCCTTACAGTGAATTGATTGAGAAAGAGAATACTCAGGCCTGGTATACAGATGGTTCTGCATGATATGCAGGGAACCCCTGGAAGTGGTCAGCTGCAGCACTACAATCCCATTCTGAGATGTCCTTAAAGGACAGTGGGGAGGGAATATCCTCCTGGTTGGCAGAATTTCAAGCAATGCACTTAGTTGTTCATTTTGCTTGGAAGGAGAACTGGCCAAAGGTACATTTGTATACTGACTCCTGGGCTGTTGCTAATGGTTTGGCTGGGTGGTCAGGGACTTGGAAGGAGCATGATTGGAAAATGGGTGACAAAGAGGTCTGGGGAAGAAGTATGTGGATAGATCTTTCAGAGTGGGTGAAGAACTTAAAGATATTTGTGTCCCATGTGAATGCTCACCATAGGGTGATTTCAGCAGAGGAAGGCTTTAATAATCAAGTGGGTAAGATGACCTGTCCATTGGATACAAGCCATCCTCTTTCCTCACTCACTCCTGTCATTGTCCTTGGGCTTATGAGCAAAGTGGGCATGGTGGTAGGGGTAGATGTTATACATGAGCTCAGCAACATGGACTTCCACTCACCAAGGCTGACCTGGCTGTGACCACTGCTGAGTGCCCAGTCTGCCAGCAGCAGAGACCCATACTCAGTCCCCCATAAGGCACCATTCCCTGAGGTGATCAACTGGGTACATGGTGGCAGGTTGATTACATTGGACCATTTCCATCATGGAAAGGGCAGTGATTTGTTCTAATGGGAATAGACACATACTCTAGATATGGGTTTGCATTCCTTGCATGCAGTACTTCTGCAAAAACTACCATATGTGAACTTATAGAGTATCTTATCCACCATTGTGGTATTCCACACAGCACTGATTCTGATCAAGGAATCTACTTCACAGCAAATGAAGTATGGGAATGGGCACATACCTGTGGAATTCTCTGGTCTTACCATGTTCCCCATCATCCAGAGGCAGTTGCATTGATAGAACAGTGGAATGGCCTTTTGAAGACCCAATTATGGTGCCAACTAGTTGGCAATAACTTGCAGGGCTAGGGCAATGGTCTTCAGGAGGCTGTGTATGCTCTGAATCCACTCTATGGTGCTGTTTCTCTCATAACTAGATTTCCTCAGGTTCAGGAATCAAGGGGTGTAAACGGGAGTGGCATTACTCACTATCACCCCTAGTGATCCACTAGGAAAATTTTTGCTTCCTGTCCCTGAAACCTTAAGCTTTGCTGGTTTACAGGTCTTAGCTCCAAAAGGAGGAGTGCACCTTCCAGGAGACACAACAATTCCATTGAACTGGAAATTAAGATTGCCACCTGGCCACTTTGGGCTTCTCATGCCACTGAATCAACAGGCATGAAAGGGGTTCACTGTTCTGTCTGGGTGATTATTCCTGACTATCAAGGGGAAGTAAGATTGAAAGTGCACAATGGAGGTAAAGAGTTTTCCTGGAATACAGGAGATCCCCTAGGACATCTCTTAGTACTACCATGCTCTGATTAAAGTCAATGGAAAACTGCAATGACACAATCCAGGTGGGACTACTAATGGCCCAGAAACTTTGAGGCAAAGAACCACAGCCAGCTGAAGTGTTTGCTGCGGGTAAAGGGAACATGGAATGGGTAGAAGAAGAAGAGAGTGATAAATATGATATGACCACGTGACCTGTTACAGAAACAAGGACTGTGATTGTATGAATATTTCCTCCCTGTTTTTTATGAAAATGTTCCCATTTGTACATAAGCAAGTACCTTGTTTTCCTCTTATCATATGATGTAAGTTGTATTGTGCATGTTATAGTATTTAAGTCATAGGATATGAAGTTCAAGAGTGAATGTTACCTAAGGACTTGCACCCTACTCTGGATAGATGTAGTGTGTTTCCAGTTATATGTGGGACAGTTGAGTATTGGTGAGTGAAACATATGTCTGTTATTATGTTCTTTTTGGAAATTAAGCATGTTTCAAGGTGATGTGTATAGCTGCCAAGTTGACAAGGGGTGGACTGTGAATGTTAGATTCTGGTGTCGACTTGGCCGAGTGATGAGGGCCAGTTGTCTGGTCAGGCAAGCACTGGCCTGACCATTGCTGCAAAGCTATTTCATGGCTGGTTGATGAACTGGAAGGCTGGTGTATTAAGTCATCAGTCAGTTGATTGCATCTGTGGCTGATTACATCTGCAATCAACTAAGGCATGTCTCACACAATGAGATAACCCAATCAGTTGAAGGCTTTTAAAGGTAAAGAGAAATCTTTTTTTTTCTTTTTTTTTAACATGGGCAGGCACCAGGAATTGAACCTGGGTCCTCTGGCATGGCAGGCAAGCATCCTTGCCTGCTGAGCCACCATGGCCCGCCCTGAAGAGAAATCTTTTGTCTCTCTTGAAGAGTTCTTCCAGACCTTTAATCAGAACTGCCAGCTTCACAGCCTGCCCTACAGATTTTGGACAATTCCATTCCCATAGTTGAGTGAGACATCTTTATGAATCTCATGTTTACAGATCTCTCCTGTTGGATCTGTTTCTCTAGAGAACCCTGGCTAACACATTTTTCTTCTAGGAGATTTATGGCCCTGATTCTTAGTTTTAGATCTTTCATCCATTTGGAATTAATTTTTATATGTGGATGGCATAAGGGTTCTCTTTCATTCATTTGCATATGGATATCCAGTTCTTCCACCACCGTTTATTGAAGGGACTATTCTTTCCCAGTTGAGTGGACTTGGCAGCCTTGTCAAATGTCAATTGGCTATTAGATGTCAGGGTCTGTTTCTGAGTTCTCAGCTCAATTCCATTGGTAAATATATCTCTCCTAATGCCAGTAACATGCTGTTTTGACCACTGTAGCTTTGTAATATGCTTTAAAGTCAGGAAGTGTGAGTTTTCCAACTTTGTTCTTCCTTTTCAAGATATTTTTAGTCTTCAGGGCCACTTAGCCTTCCAAATAAATTTGATAATTGTCTTTTCCTTTTCTGAAAAGTAGGCTGTTGGAATTTTGATTGGGATTGCATTGAATGTGTAAATAAGTTTAGGTAGAATTAATATCTTAATGATGCTTAGTCTTTAAATCCATGAACAAAGAATATCACTCCATTTATTTAGATCTTCCTTGATTTCTTTTAGCACTGTCTTGTAGTTTTCTGCATACAAGTAACTTACCTCCTTGTTTGAATTTATTCATAAGTATTTGATTCTTTTAGCTGCCCTTGTAAATGGAATTTTTTTTCTTGTTTTCCTCCTCAGATTGCTTACTACTAGTGTATAAAAACATGACTGAGGGCAGGCCATGGTGGCTCAGTGGCAGAGTTCTTGCCTGCCATGCTAGAGACCCGAATTCAATTCCTGGTACCTGCCCATACAAAAAACAAACAAAAAACAAACAAACAAACTACTGATATTCACATATTGATCTTGTATCCTGCAACTTTGATGGATTCATTTATTAGTTCTAGGACCTTGTAGATTTTTTTTTTCTATATAGGATTGTATCATCTACAATTAATGGATGTTTTACTTCTTATTTTTCCAATTTGAGTGATTTTTCTTTCTTTCTCTTGCCAAGAACTTCTAGCACATGTTGAATAACAGTGCTGACAGTGGGCATCCTTTCTTGCTCCATATTTTAGAGGGAAAGCTTTCAGTCTTTCACCATTGAGTACAATAAAGCTGTGGGTTTTTCATATTGTCCTTTATCATGTTGAAGAAGATTCCTTCTATTTCTAGTTTTCTAAGAGTTTTTATCCAGAAATGATGCTGGATTCTGTCAAAGGCCATTTCTGCATCAGCTGGGATGATGGTGTATTTTTTCCCCTTCCATTTATTAATGTAGTGCATTGAATTTCTTGCACTGAACCACCCTTGCACACCTGGGATAAATCCCACTTGGTCATGGTGTATAATTCTTTTAATGTGCTGTTGGATTTGATTTGCAAGTGTCTTGTTGAGGATTTTTGCATCTATATTCATTAGAGAAATTGTTTTGTAATTTTCTTTTCTTGTAGTATCTTTATCTGACTTTGGTATTAGTGTGGTTAGCCTTTTAGAAAGAGTTAGGTGGTGTGCTCTCCTCAATTTTTTTTTGGAAGAGTTTGAGTAATATTATTTCTTCATGGAGTGACTGGTAGATTTCACCTGTGAAGCCATCTGTCTTGGGCTTTTCTTCATTGTGAGGTTTTTAATGAATGATTGAATCTTTTTACTTGTAATTGATCTGTTGGCATCTTCTATTTCTTCCAGAGTCAGTGTAGGTTGTTTGTATGTTTCTAGGAGTTTGACCATTTTATCTAGCTTGTCTCATTTGTTGACAAACTTTTTTCATAGTGTCCTCTTATGATCCTTTTCATTTCTGTGAGGTCAGTAGTTTGTCTTGCTCTCAATTCTGGTTTTATTTACTTGTATCTTCTCTCTCTTTTTCTTTGTCAGTCTAGCTAAGGGTTTGTAGTGATTTTTACTGATCTCTTCAAAGAACCAACTTCTGGTTTTGTTAATGTTCTCTATTTTAAAAAAAAATTCTGCTCTAATCTTTGTTATTTATTTCCTCCTGCTTGCTTTAGGATTAGCTTTACATTCTTTTACTAATTTCAGGTGTGCAGTTACGTCTTTGATTTTAGCTCTTTCTTCTTTTTTAGTGTAAGCACTTAGTACTATAAATTTCCCTCTCAGCACTACTTCCATCACATGCCTTATATTTTGATATGCTATGTTCTTGTTTTCATGCATCTAGAGATATTTACTGATTTCTCTTAGAATTTGTTCTTTGACCCACTTATTGTTTAAGAGTGTGTTAACTTCTATATATTTGTGAATTATCCAGTTTCCTGACTATTACTGATTTCCAGCTTTATTCCGTTATTGTCAGGAAGAGTGTTTTTATGATTTCAATCTTTATAAATTTATCAAGTCTTGCTTGTGACCCAGCATGTGGTCTATCCTGGAGATGATCCATGAGCACTGAGGAGAATGTATATCCTGGTATCTTGGGGTGCAATGTTCTGTGTATGTCTGTTAGGTCTAGTTCATTTATGATATTATTGAAATTCTATGCTTCCTTATTGATTCTCTGTTGATGAGAGCAGCATATTGAAGTCTCCAGCTTATATTGTAGAAATGTCAATTTCGCCCTTCAGCACCATGGTAGGTGTCTGTGCTGTATGAGCTAACTAACTTTTTGGAATCTGTTTTCCTCATTTGTAAAATTAAATGATCATAATACCACCCACAGGGAGTTGTAAATACAGAGCATTTAGGAGGAACGTAAACAGTAGTTTGGATAAGATGGATGCTGAATGCAAATGAACTGTTACTGAGGATTATTTCATGATCCAGAAAGTTCATTACTTAATGATATAAAAGTGTGCTTCTTTTGAAGAAGACCTAGAATACCATAAGTCAAAGGATCTTAGTTTAGTTCCTAGAAGGGTCTCTGAAATATCATTCACAGTTTTCTGCCTGAATGCCATCTAATCAAACATGAAAAGTGTTTAGAATGTTGTATTAGTCAGGGTTCTCTAGGGAAAAAACAGAACCGACAAGTGATATCTGTAAATATCTCACCCAACTGTGGGGATGCAAGAGTCCAAAATCCATAGGGTAGGCCGTGAGGCAGGCAACTCCTCGGCAAACGCTGCAGGAGAGGCTCACTGGCTGAAGAAGTGAAAATTCTTTTTTCCTTTGAAGTCTTCAGCTGATTGGATCAAACCCAACTGATTGGATTATCTCATTGTGGAAGACACACCCTTAGCTGACCATAGATGTAATCAGCCACAGCTGTAATCAACTGACTGACGATTTAATAAACCAGCATTCTGGTTTATCTACCAGCCATGAAATAACCTTGCAGTAATGGTTAGGCCAGTGCTTACCTTAGCAGACAACTGAGCACATAGCCTGGCCAAGATGACACCTGAGCCCAACCATCATAAATGTTTATAGATGTTCCAGGTGAAAAAGATTTTCTAGTAAAGAAAAAATTTAGAAGAGTTATGTTAAAAATAAGTATTTTTTATGCAGAACTTCTGGAATCTATTAATATTCCAAGAATATGTTGTAATTTCTAGAATATTTTATTCTTAGATGACCACAAAATCTTATTTCATTTTTTGTTGTTGTTGTCATTCACATCTTGAAGGAGTGATTAGTAAATTTCATAGAATATTCTTGAGAAAATGTAGGATGGTTAGTACCTCCTGTCATGCTATAGCATTGCAAAAGTAACCCATTCCAGTGAACAAGCTGATCTTCTTTTGAGATTAGAAGAGATAATTGGAGTAGATTTATGGCCAAGTGTGATAGAGAGATAGTCCTAAAATCAATGCTTTGTGAGAATGATAGTTATAAAAATAAAAATCAACCAACCAACCTGCTGCTTAGATAATAAGGCAAACAAGCTAATTCTTTTTCTTCTTCTTCTTTTTTACTTGCCTTGATATTCCTACAACTCTCAAGGCTTACACCACTGACACCCACTGCTCTAGTTTGCTAGCTGCTGGAATGCAACACGCCAGAGATGGATTGGCTTTTAATAAAAGGGGATTTATTTTGTTAAAAATGTGTAGTTCTTCAGAGAAAAGGCAACTAACGTTCAACTGAGGTTCTTTCTTACATGGGAAGGCACAGGGCGATCTCTGCTGGCCTTCTCTCCAGGCCTCTGGGTTCCAACAACTTTCCCCAGGGTGATTCCTTTCTGCATCTCCAAAGGCCTGGGCTGAGCTGCGAGTGCTGAGATGAGGAATGCTGAGCTGCTTGGGCTGTGCTACACTGAGCTCTCTCATTTAAGCTTCTAGCCAATTAAATCAAACATCATTCATTGCAGCAGGCATGCCTCCTAGCTGATTGCAAATGTAATCAGCAACAGATGAGGTTCACATGCCATTGGCTCATGTCCATAGCAATAGAACTAGGCACCTTCACCTGGCCAAGTTGACACCTGAACCTAACTACCACATGTCCACCCCTTGCCAACATGGCAACTATACACATCACCTAACATGATATTAAAGTGAAAAAAATTCTCTTCTGGCTGTGGACCTATGAACCTCAAAACATGTTTTCTGGTGCCAATATACAAAGGAGGTACAGTCACAGGATATATCTTTTCATTTCCATAGGGAGAAATTGGAAGGAACACAGGAGTCACAAGACTCAAACAGGTCTGAAAACCTGCAGGATAAACACCATTGGATTTCCAAGTTGGAAAATCATTTATTCTTCAGCTTTAGAAAGTGGCAGTCCCACCCTTTCCAAAGGCCTGCACAGTGGTCTGCTGCTTTCCCAATCAACTTTGGGGAACATTGAAGAGACCACATTTTCTCAGCTCCACCCTCTCCAAGCATTGGGGCCACACCTGGGCTCTCTGCCATTCCTGGGGCACCTGCTCAACCTCTCCATGTGGTGGCAGCCAGGCTCTTCCCAGTTCCCAAGGAGTGTGCTGTACCTTCTCCAAGGCCTGAGGCTGCATGACTCTTCCACTGCAAAGAGGTGGGAGACTCATCCTCACCCTTCAGGGTAAACTCACCCTCTCCATGTATATGGGTGAGTCCACTTTCCCGGCCCAAGGTTTCTTGGTTTCAGACCCAAGTTTCCATGGTTCTCACTCTGCAAACTCCAATTTGTCCCTTTTGTGCCCCCCTTTGTCCAGATTGGCAGTGGTTCTGTTTATACCAACAGTGTCTTCAAGCACTCCAGGACTTCTCCATCATTTTCTTCACAGTTCCTCCAAAATCTTCCCCTTATCCATCCAAAAAACTGTTCCAACATGTCTGGTGTTTACAAACTGCAGCAGCACCCCACTCTTGGTACCGAAATCCGTTCTAGTTTGCTAGCTTCCAGAATGCAATATACCAGAAGCAGAATGACTTTTAAAAGGGGGAATTTAATAAGTTTCTAGTTTACAGTTCTAAGGCCAAGAAAATGTCCCAATTACAAGTCTATAGAAATGTCCAGTCTAAGGCATCCAGGGAAAGATACCTTGGTTCAAGAAGGCTGATGAAGTTCAGGGTTTCTCTCTCAAGTGAGAAGGCACATGACAAACATGGTCAGGGCTTCTCTCTCATCTGGAAAGGCACATGGTAAACACAGCATCATCTGCTAGCTTTCTCTCCTGGCTTTCTGTTTCATGAAGCTCCCTGAGAGGCATTTTCCTTCTTCATCTCCAAAGGTTGCTAGCTGGTGGGCTCTCTGTTTCTCATGGCTGTGTCATTCTGTACTGCTTTCTCTGAAATCTCCAGCTTTCTCCAAAATATTTTCTCTTTTATAGGATTCCAGTAAACTAATCAAGACCCACCCAAATGGGTGGAGACATGTCTCCCCCCAATCCAGTGTAACAACCACTTTTGATTGAGTCGCATCTCCAGGGAGATGATCTAATTACAGATTCAAACATACAGTACTAAATAGGGATTAGAAGGAATGGCTGGATTATAAAATGGGATTAGGATTAAATCATGGCTTGTTTAGGGTACATACATCCTTTCAAACCGGCACACCCACTAAGTGTGGAAGTTTTAACTGGTGCACTGGAGAGAAACAAAGTTTGCTTTCATTCTCAATGCATGTCTCTTGGGGGAGAAATTCCAGAAATTTCATCACAGCAGGGGAAGAACCTTTATGTGAAAGTAAGTATAAATAAATCAGAATATATTATCCTTTACTACACAGCTGAGAGATTTTATTTTTGACTCTTTATAGGGGTCAGGAAAAGACAAAACTCCTTTTCATCAGAGGTTGTATTATGTTGCAACTTGAGGACTGATTATTATTTTCAAAACTTTGAGATTCTGTAATGAATCTGAGGAATTGCATCTATTTGCACGTTGTGTCATGGCTGTGAATATCTGTTGGAAGCATTAGATGACACTTTGTCTTTTTCATTGTAATTTACTTTTCAAAATAATTTCCAAGAGCTGATGTTGAAAAGTTGAGCTATCTCCAAAATGTTTGGCTTATCTGTGTGATAATCAGAGATAGTGGGAACAGTAATCCCAGTAGTATTATCCCCGTTTCTTTTATGTTTTCTCTTTCATTTTCTTTTTAAAAGAAACATTTCTTGACTTTGAAATGAATTTTTTCTCTCCTTTGGTGGAAACCATGAAATTTTCTCTTTTATGAAGCAGGGCTTGGGAGGCAAGAACTATAATAACAAATCTGCTGTGACATTGTCCACACACCTTTTCCAATTATGTTTATAGCTTAGAAAGGTAATACTTTCTGACATAGGAAGGTCTCCAAGTTGTTTTTCAATTTCTACATTTACTTGTAAAAATGACTAAAACAAATCTTTTTTTCAAGACCTCATCCTTCTAATCACAGGTAATATTTATTTCAGGCTTACTATATGTGGGACTTGAGGTAATTATCTAAATATTGCAAAATCCCCTTTAACAGAGAAGAAAAAGAAAGAGTCAGAATATCACCCAGGCAGCAGCGCCCAGAGGCTGGGCTCACTAATTTCCTCCTTCTAGCCTTTTTTTCTCCTTCTAGCCTTGTGTCAGGTGCAGCAACACAGTCTAAAGGACTTGTTGGGGCACAGACACCATCCCTCCACTCTGTCCCCCTGCTCTTTCCTCCATCCTGCCCTCAACTCAAACCCCTCCTATAAAGTAAAGTCCCCCATTAGTGGTTACAAATAATATCAGCATGGGGTAAGGGGTGGAGGTGAAGATGAGGCAGAGAAGTGATGCCTATACTCCTCATGTTTGAATCCCACCTCAGTCAGCACAAAAAATGCCTGGCAAAGGGTCTAACATAGGTTAGCAGCTGGTTCTGTCTCTCCAGAGATTTTGCCAAAGCCCCAGGGGGAAGATACTGAATCAAAATTAAAAATAAACAAAATGAGAGAAAGTAAATGATGGATCATGAAGTATTTCTTTAAGAAATTGAATGAATATGGCAGAACTGCTTAATGGGTTGGTAACAGGATGCAGCCTAAGCAGGGCTGGAGGTAATTCCACTGGCTCATCCCCATGAAGCTCAGAACGGAAGAATTATGACGGTGGCCATTACCATGGCAACCGGGGAGCCTCTTTAGGACAGGCGTAGAGGAGGGTGGAGGAGTGGAGTCAGGAATGGCCCTTCGTGAGCCTGTGAGAGATGCTCCAGGAATCCCCTTGCTGAGAGGAGCTGGGGCTGGTTCTGGGCTTCCAGTGAACCAGGGGGTGGGTCTTGTTACTGTGATTGTGACCTTATTGTACCCTCTTGGCCAATTTATTTTTAGGGAGATTCGAGTCGCACAGCCTGATGTTTATAAATCTGTTTGTGACACATTTAGGGTAAGAGATTTTTACCTCTTTAATGCATTAATGCTCTCCTTACTGGCCTGCTTGATCTAACAAAGGGTCTTCTTTCACTTAGAAATGAAAGAATCTAACAGGATACTGTGCTCTTTCATACTCTCATTTTTATTTTTCAACATATATTTTCATTTTCCTATGTCTTATACTCCGTTGTAGTGGTGTTAAAAAATCCTAGAAAACATCCACAATATTTGACATAAATAGGTAGGTAGGCTAGAGTTTGCATCTATGTATATGAACTAGATTGAGAATTCAAAATATTTAAAAACTTTGGTTTTGGTGTGTAGATAGAATCAGAAGTTCTCTAGAATTATGTTATCTCCTGAAACTCTCAACCTGGGGAGCAAATGTTCTCTCTCTACCGGGAAATAAATGATCATAATTTCTTGAAACAGATTTAATAACATCCTGAACAGACATGTGAAAAACAACTCTTTTTCAGTATTGATGGAAACTAAGCCCGACTAGAGTACATCAGGTGACTATTGAATGGATCATTATAAATTTGATTTCTTAGGATATATAAATTATTCTGGTTCAAGTGCTGACATCTGTCAAAATATAAAGAAAATACTTTTCTTTTTTTTTAATAGCTATCCATTTTTGGATTTGAATAAGAGAAAAAGACCCATATTCAGTTTCACAACTAAATTTTCCTTAACTAAACTGGATTTGGGTGAATAATTATGAATAATTTGCATTTTTGTCAAGTGCATTTCTTCAAATATGTTTGGGTTACTGGCTTTTTCAGTTTTGAATATTTGAATATTTATGCAGAAATGAGTCTTTTTCAAACATCACTGTCTAGTCATCACTACCAAAAATAAAAGAAGCCAATATAAATCTTTACTCCTCAGTGAATAAATACTATATGCTTCAATCAGTTCAGTCTCCTTGCTGTCTCTTAGCCTTATTGTGCTGAACCTACCTTTAGACTTCTAACAATATATTCACATACTCTGGAAGGGTTTCCCTAGGACATCCTGTTCAGGACACCTGCAAACTGCTAATTTCCTTCTCCAAGTCTTTTCAAATTTGTCTTTATAGTGTCCTATTCCCTAAGTGTCTTTATCACATACCTTTACAAGTAGTAAAAGATATTACAGTTTTGTTTATCATTTGTGTCATTACGTATGTCTTATTTCTTCAATTATATTATAAGCATATAAGTAACAAAGCTCTACATCTTAGTTTAATTCCTTTGTATTCCTTTGCACCTCGTGGAGGGTTAGTACCCATGAAAGATGGTTAATCATGCCTTGGGCAGTGGTTGCAATTCTGGGTTATCCCAGAATAGTTTTTAACTAATCCATGAGAAGTTTAATTCATAGACTAATTCAGCTAATTTAATAATGTTACAAAAATTATAAATCTATTGGCAAGTTAAATATAAAAGACTACATTTTTTTAAAGAGTTTGTCCTAGACATATTTTACTCAGTCACTAAGTGTTTACGGCATTCTTCTTATGTGTCCCAGGCTGAGAGAATATATGGTGGTAACTATTTTTTTTTAATCCTGTTTTTTAATTCAGTCTAGGAGGGTTGGTAAGATAGTAAGAGGTATGTTTGTTAGTTTTAAAGAAGCCTTGAGATATTGTTTAAAGAGTTTTAATATAAGTTTTTTTCCCTAATTATAAAGTAACTCATGCTTTATGCAGAAAACTTGGAAATCATGGAAAAACAAAGGAGAACAAAACAAAAGAAAAGAAGAATCACCTACAATCTTATCAGTTGCCTCATTACTAACATCCTGGTGTATTTTGGTCCTTACAGAACTTTTTCTAGATCAGGAATATATCCAGAACTATTATGAGACTCAAACACTTACATTTTGGAGGACCTTCCTTAAGAAATAAAATACAAAATAATTATATCAGAGTAAATAAATTTTATGAAGCTTGAAAAATATGAAAAATGCCACACCATCCAGAAACATAATAAATTATTGTTCTTGTTTTATTGCTTGACATTTCTCTGTAATACATTCCTCCTCCCCCAGTGTTTTGGATTGCATACTCATTGATTGCTTCTTCATCAGATGATGATTCTCTTCATAAAATAATGTTTTAAATACCATTTTCTATAGAAAGATTAGAGGGATAATTCAGTCTTTCTGCTTATGTGGTTGATCAAAACTCATTTTTTATTATTAATAGTTTAGAAGAGTAGGCTTTGTTTTTTTTTAGTTCACAACTCCTTATTAGCAACGTCTCATCGATAACTTCCTCTTAATTTTTTGCTGTGATGTTAGGTGTTTCTGGCCAGGGGCAGGTGCTTCATTCTCATGAGCTATTGTGTCCCCCCTACCCTTAAAAGCTGTCTGGTCTGGAGGGGTGCTGATGGAAATAGCCATGATATCTGGATCCAAGTGGTCCCCTGAGGAGGGAACTGGGTTTTGACTCATTCAGATGCTCCTTCTAGGGACAGAGATAGGGTCTGGGTACTCTGTGAGTTGGCTGGGGGTAGGTTCTTGCTGCATCCTGATAGATGTGGAGGTAGCTCTGCCAGGCTGCAGGCTCTTAAACCCCCAGACCCACAAAGTAGAGAGGTGATCTCCATGCAGAGGTCACTGGCTGGGACTGCCCTTGCCCTTGGAGGTTATGCCTGGTCTTGGAGGGACTACTGAAGAGTGGTAGCTTTGCAGTAAATCCACCCCCATTCTTAGTATTTATTTAAACAAAATGGTTTTTGGTGACCTCACTTTTTTTTTCATTTACCAATATATTGTGACATTTTTTCCATGCTAACATATATTTTTCTACAACATGATAATTAACAGATGCTTAAGGTCCATATTCACTCAACCAGATTTTAATTGCTGTACATTTAGGTTGTTCCTAATTTTCCCTGTTTTAAAAAATGCCATATGTGACATCCTCATGCACGTGTCTGATGCCATCTTTCAGGATAGATTTCTAGAAGTGGTTCTGTTGGTGAAAAGGTGCAGATTTTTAAAAGGCTTTTGCTATATATTGCTAAGCCATGTATCTACATAATAAATGTGAAGGAGATAAAGGACTTCGTGTTTCTTGAATGTGAAGCATTATAAAGTAAGGTTATTACTCAGCCCCCTCAGAGAGAAGCCACTTAGGAACTTGTTAGACTGTTTTGAGAGAGACGCATACAAGGCATACCTGCCTGACATTTGTGAGAATAAAGCCATATAGATGCAGCCTGTGTGATCAACACTCCAAAAACTTTTTATTAATACCAAAGGTCTGTGACTTGAATTTAATTTTACTACTTAGGTTAGTACATACATACATACATACATACATACATACATACATATATGTATGATGCAAGATCTGATACTGAAAGAAGTATAAAACAGAATCATGATGGTTCAGATATCTTTTGGGAAGCTGATGGAATATGGTGTCAATATGAATTCAATCCCCCTATCAAATCCAGTGTCTGCAAAACTGTATTAATGCCCTTTGGTTCTGGAAGATGGTAGGAGCCAGTATATTCCAATCAGATATGAATACATTACTATAGTTTTATGTCGGTAACTTTGATGGCTTGGTTATTTTCTGTTCTATTACATTCATTATGAAATATGAAGACACAAGGGTATATGGCATAATAAAAAACTATAGAATACTATTAGTGAAGGCCAGGAAAGGAAAAGAACAAAAGAGTTTTTACATATTGCTAAGCAATTAAACCAATTAATCTTTAATTAATCATGACTAGAATTTCTACATGCTGCATAGAAAGGATTTATTTGATAAAAATTTAGTTGTTTTTAATATTTAAAGTCTCTTATGAAGCCCATAATTTAAAGTTCAGTAAAATCTTTCTTTCTAGGGAATATTCTTCAGTGTGATATGTTATACATTTGAGACATACCTTAAAAGATGAGTAGAATTTGTACAGGTGAAGATGTGACATTATAATTAGTGTGAAAAAGATCCTTTAGTTTTTGTCAGATCTGTATATTCTTTTCCCTCTCTTTATTTCCTTTAAATTACCCTTACTGGTAGTGTTCAATTTTGTGCCCTCCTCCAGACCTCCTATGCCTGTCTTTTTTCTTTAGCTGACAGGACTCCCATTAGTATTTCTTATAGAGTAGGTCTCTTGTTAACTAGTTTTCTCAGTCTTCGCTTGTTTTTGAAGATTTTAATCTCTCTCTGAGTTTGGAAGGACAACTTGACCGGAGACAGAATTCTTGGCTGGAAACCTTTCTCATTCAGGATTTTACCCCTGCCTGTAGGGTAGTCTGAACTCAGTCTTATGTGTTTTCCCTTGTAAATAGTAGATTGCTCTTCTCATACTTCTTTCAGCTTCTCTTCAACATTTGCCAGCCTAATTAGTATTGTTTTGGAGTAGGCTTATTTTGATATATTCTATTTTGGGATCATTAGACCTCTTTGATATGCTTATTTATATCTTTTATAAGAGTTAGGAAGTTTTCTCTGATTATATCTTCAACAAACCTTCCCAGCCCTTTACTCTTTTCTTCTTCTTCTGGGACACCAATGACTCTTACACCTGCATGTCTTTTATTGTCCATTATTTCCCTGAGATCGAGTTCCATTTTTTTCTTTCTTGCCATTTGTTTTATTTGTGTGCTCTAGTTCAGTTATTCTGTCTTCTGCTTATTCTTTCTTCTTCTTCAAATCTGCTATCATGAGTCTCTAGTATATTTCTAACTTGTTCTACAGTATCTTTCATCTCTGTGAGTTCTGATCCTTTTCTATTTAATATTTCAAGTTATTGTTAATGCTATTTTAATGTCTTCTTGATATCTTTTATTTCTTTATAAATACCCTTAAATAGTTCTTTCATGTTCTCTAACCCCACTAGCACTTTTGTTTGGTCATTTGGCTGATCCATTTCTGCCTGGATCTTCATGTACTTTGTGATTTTCTGTTGTGTTTAGAGCATTTGATTATCTTAATAAAGTTATTTTGCAAGTTGGCTTCTTTCACTCACCTAAAGTTTTGTATTTACTTGGGTTTGCATTGAAGGTCCCTTTTTGCACTTGGTTTGTCAGCAATTCCACACAAAATCAAGGCCAGATCTCATGTAGGTGGTGCAGTTCTACTTGAAGGTCTATTAAAAGCTAGACTGGGTGCACAGCTAGCTCAATGGCAGAATGCCCGGCTGCCATGAGGGAGACCTGGGCTTGATTTCTGGCACATGCACACCCTCCCCACCAAAAAAAAAAAAAAAAAAAAAAAAAAAAAGAAGAAAGAACACCTCATCAATAGTAGTAGACACCTCGAGTTATACTGGGAATGAATTGAGACTAGTGTCCACAGAACAGAAAGAGAAAAAAAGAAATAAAAATTAAAAATATAAAATAAAAAAGTAATAAACTAGGCAGAGTTTGCCAGACCGCACTTACTGCTTCTCCCCAGCAGATGGTACTCTTGAGCCACCTCCTCTCCTTAGGCACACCTGTACCTGGTGGCCAGCTGGGCAGGATGGTATGTGTGATAGGGGGCTGCTCCTGGCATGTGGCAGTGGCACAGCTGATCCCAGCACATGGGGTAGAGCAGCTGATCACAGTGCCCCATGGGATGGTTATTTGCTGTGCCCAGCGGAGTGTCCGATCCCAGCACCCAGATGGCACTGCTTTTCATGGCAAGTGCTAGGTACACCTCTGGGCTCCCCATGGAAGCTGCCAGCTGCAGAACTGTGTGGTAAGTTCACCCCAACTAGCTGCTGGGGCAGGCTGGAGTGGAGTGACAGTCCGTTTCCTCGGATCCGCACCTCCCTGCGTGCTACCACCCACCCCGGCAGGGTCACGGGTAAACCGACTATTCTCCCACCTCTCTCTCTCTCTCTCTCTCTCTCTCTCTCTCTCTCTCTCTCTCTCTCTCTCTCTCTCTCTCTC
>PVIY010011413.1:40569-65539 GCA_004026745.1 Myrmecophaga tridactyla | reverse complement strand
ACATCCACAAGGACCTAATGGGCCAGCTCTGTGCCCACATCTACAGGGACCTACTGGACCAGCTTTGACCTCATCCTCAAAGACCTACTGGATTTTCTCCATGATTGTGTCCTCATGGACCTACTGGACCCACTTCATGATCATGTCCTCAAGGACCTACCATATCAGCCTCATGACCGTGTCTTCAAGGACCTGCTGGACCAGCAACATGACCATGTGCTCAAGGACCTACTAGACCAGCCTGTGACTATGTCCTCAAGGACCTTCTAGACCAGCCTCGTGACTGTGTCCTTGTGACTGTTTCCTCAAGGACCTACTAGACCAGCCTCATGACCACATCCTCAAGGACCTACTAGTCCAGCCTGTGACTATGTCCTCAAGGACCTACTAGACGAGCTTCGTGACTGTGTCCTCAAGGACCTACTAGTCCAGCCTTGTGGCCATGTCCTCAAGGACCTACTGGGCCAGCCCCATGACTGCGTCTTCATGAACCTGCTGGACAAGTTCCATGACCACGTCCACATGGATCTACGAAACTACCACTGTGACTGCGTCCGCAGGATCTATCAGACCAGCTCTGTGACTGTCCTCAAGGACCCACCAGAACTGGTCCAGCTCCAGGACCATGACCTCAAGGACCTACTGGGCCAGCCCCATGACTGCCTCCACACAGACCTTCTGGGCAAGCTCTGTGACAGCCCACAGGGGTCTGTTGGTTCTGGCTTCTGCTCTCCTGGGTGGCTCGACTCCAGAACCTTGCCCACTGGTGTTCCTGGTGCCCTGGGTCAGCAGCTTTTGTTACCCTCATCAGGAAGAAGACCGTGTCTGGTGCCTGTGCCCTCCTGGCCTCTCCTGAATGAGGCCCCTCCAGGTTCAGCCACCTGGCAATGCCTCGGCCGTGTGCCTGTCCCTCCTACAAAGGAGCAGGAAGCGAGCACATGGCCTCTGCTTTGGGGAAGCACATATTAAATGTGGGGGATTTATGAATGGTGTCCAAAAGATGCTTGATAGTCACAAAGCATGAAAATGTCCACATATATCCATAATACCATTTTTTAACGCAACCTTTCAATACTATTAATTAGTGTGGTGATTTTAGAAAGTGAAAGTGAAGGTAATGTATTCAGTTGCTCTTTAAAAAATGAATATTAATGTAAAATAAATTTAGAAACTCAATCAAACCTCTGGCCTTCTGGGGCTCAATTAATGTCAACTGGGCACTTTCTTCAAAATATCCTGAAAAATCAAATATTAAGTAAACTGTTTTATTTTATATCCAAATTTCACTGATTTTTTTTCTCATTAATCTTTGACTAGACTGGTTTATCATTTTCACAACGTGGCAGCGTTGCTCAAACTTTGGGGACATCTATTTACATGCAGTTCTACATAATTCAACATTCTTTCTTTTCATTAAGTGTATAGCATTGCTTCATTTCCTTTAAAACTTAAAAGTCATAAATCTGCCTTTGAAAATCCTGAATATAAACTCTTCATTAAGTCAGGGACCCAGTTCCCCATTTAGATCATATGAATGAAGTCTAGAACATTCCGTTTGCTGTACAGGAAATTGTTAACTGAACATGGCCCCCTCCAAGTTTTTTATAGTAAATGCAGCCCCTGATTCCCTGTAGAGAAAAGCTGTCAAACTTTAGAGCTTGCATTGGAGATGCTAATTGGTCTTATAGAACAGGCTGGACTGAGGGGCAGTATGCTGTGGACATGCAAACGAGATAGCCCAGATGTGTGGCTGAAAAGAGGCCCAGGGATGGGGTAGGGCAAGAGAGAAGGTGCCTGGGAGGGGTGCTTAGCTGAGTTTGGGGGAGACAGAGCAGAGGTTTGGGGATCAGAAAACTGGAAAACTTGTGAGTGACCCAAACCCGGGGGATTATGAAGTGGTTGTAGTGATGAGGCTTCTCTCTGGTCAGAGATGAGTAGACATGTCACACTGGGGACGAGGTGGAAAGAAAACTGTCACTGGGCTAGGTTATGGTGAAGTGCTCTAATTCAAATAAATCTGAGATTTCTTTGGCCTGAAGATTTGTGTTGCCACATTGACAGCAGGCAAAGGCTCTGGATTCTCTCCCGGATGCACTCAATGACCAATTCCTGAGACATTGAGGTTTACTTATTATAAGAGAAAAAGAGTTTATTGCTAGGCGTAAAGCAGGAGAGCAGATGGCCTCTCAGCCCAAAAATCTGTTTCTCCAAACTGCAGTAATTTTGATAGTTTTATGGTATTAAAAGATGGGCAGGTTTTAGGATAATGAGCACTGTGGCCCCAGATGATGTAATTGGAGGTGATCTGATTATTGAGCGTGCACATATTGATCACATGCTTAGTCACAGGATGTATGTAAGAAAATGGCCTTGATAGATGTTGGGTGTGATTTAGTATTATAATGAGGTATAGGTGACCTGAAGGTTAAAGTCTAAGCTATTGTGCGTGTCAGGTGGGCTCATTTTGGTTAGATCCAGTTTTGGTTCTCAAGATAACTTTGGACTTGGGGTGGGCAAGTTCTGGGCTGACCTAAGGCCCTTTATTAATAACTTAAGGAACTGTCTTTAGTGATCATAAGACTCTGAAGTAGAACAATTGGATAAGAGGGTACAAGTGAAGGTCAGTCACAAGGTTTTTACAACCACAGGGACACAAGTTGAAGGCTACATAGTCATCATGAGCATAAATGATGAGCATAAATGATAATTTTAAGATATCTGCAATAATTCTAGTGTAATATGAAATGTCTCTGATTTATATCAGTGTAAGTCACAGGTCCTGCTATTATGTCATTAATAATTGATGAAAATGCTAAATTTTGGTTAGAAGTTAGTAAAAATAATGTCTTTTTTTTCCATCTAAAGTCACGACTACCCAAATTCAACACACAGACTACATCCTGCAACCCGACAATTCTCAAATTAAGTATCCTTGCTCCAAAGGAATGTTGGAATGCCACTGAGCCGATAACCCCCTATTTTAGTTTCCCAGCTACTAAAGCAAATGCCATGCCATGGGTTGACTTAACAGGAATTGATTGACTCTTGGTTTCAGAGGCTAGAGGGCTTACTGCCCCATGGGGGCAGTATCTTCTGACTCCTGGCAGTCCTTGGGGTTCCTTGGCTTTCCCGTCTCGTAACAAGGCACATGGCAGCATCTTCTTCTTTCTCTTCCATATTCCATTAACTTCCAGCTGCTCCCCGCGACTTCCCTCTGACTTTCACTCTGCCTATAAAGGACTCTTATAACCCAGATTAAATCTAGCCTGAGTTGGTGGGGCCACCCTTTCACTGAAGTCACCTCTTGATGAAATCTTGTTTACAGTGGGTCCACACCCACCCGAGTGTGGGCCAAGAGCAAGAACACGTCCACACTGGGTGCAGCAGTCAGCCTCCCACACCCTCCATGGCAGGCGTACGAGTGCACACAAGTGCACAGGTGGCCTTTCTGTTTTGTTCCTTTGCTCAATTTATCTGCACTATGGCTTTTTAATCCATGAGGTATGGAAACGAGTGGCCCCTCATCCTCCTCTTCTCATGCTGCAAGGGTCTGGCTTCTTTGAAACTTTCCTCTTCCATAAAAATGGTCAATTCTAAGGGGCAATTTGTTGGATTTTGATTGGAGTTACTTTGGGTCCACATATCATTTGAGGAAGAATCCATATATTTCTTGGTTGACTTTTCCAGTCCATGAAGATGGTATGTATCACCCCACTCACTTGGTCTTCACATAACTGTTGTTAAGACTAGAACACGTTTAGAACCACCATCCCTGGTTATCTTTTCCTGTAAAAAAAAGAGTTAAGTGATTTATATATGTTTTTAAAGTTGGTAAAATGAGGGAAAAGGTTGTTTTGAGAAGATTTTGGCTGTGTCAAGAGACAAATACTTATGTGCCCAGCTGAGATCACGGATCTATCCATTTGTGTTGAAGGCACCACTTTAGAAAATTGACTATTTAAATAAGTGATGAATTGCATTCTGACATTTACTGTAGCCTCCTACTGAGAATATTTAGTCTG
Organism: Myrmecophaga tridactyla; assembly: GCA_004026745.1. Classification (NCBI taxonomy): domain Eukaryota; kingdom Metazoa; phylum Chordata; class Mammalia; order Pilosa; family Myrmecophagidae; genus Myrmecophaga; species Myrmecophaga tridactyla. Next base: position 61,517 of record PVIY010011413.1, on the reverse strand, counting down.
AAATAGCTTAGCGGTCTAAATGTAAATGGACTCATTCATTTATTCATTGGGCAAATATTTACTGAGTGCTGTGTGTTCCAGGTACTTCTCGGTGCTGGGGAGGAAGCCAAGTGAAGGCAGCGTTTAGGGGAGGCCAGGCCATCTCTGTGAAGTACCCCCAGAACCCGAGGACTGAGGACACCCCTGGGGCTCGGTAGTGTGGAGTTGGTGGGTGGCTCTGGCGGCCATGGATCCTGTGGGTGCAGGAGGAAGTCTGATTAGAATGTGTTCATGGCTGAGCAGGAAGAGAGAAGTGAGTACAGACAGCTATTGTGAGGAGGTTTTGCTAGAAAGGGAATAATAATAATAATAATAATAATAATAATAATAATGATGATGATGATGATGATGATGGTCAAGGTGATGTGGCATGCTTGTAGGCTAAAGGTGATGACCCAGGAGAGAGGGGACTGGATGATGGAGGGAGAGGGGTTAATCTGGAGAGCAACGTGGGAGGGAGGAGGCAGCTCTGCGGTGCCCGGGGAGGGGCTGGCCTCGGGGAGGAGCTGGTGGCTTCATCCTTGGATCAGAGGCCCAGGCGCGGGCACCGGGGGCTGGGGCAGACAGGGATGCGTTTGAGTGGTGCCATTTTCACAGTGAACTAAAAATCAGACTTGTCCCTTGACGGCGCATGGGGGAGCCGCAGGTGTGGGCGGCTGGGACGGCGGGGCGGGGAGCAGGCCCGGGGGTCCCGTGGTGGGGTGTGGGTGGCCGGAGCGCCGCAGGGCCCCGCTGACCTGGTGGCCGCATCTCTCCCCACGCCGGCCTCACCCCAGCGCAGCGTAGGCGGAAAGCTGGGTCCCCCAGGGCTTCGGGCTTGCAGCGGAAACGCAGCAGAGAAGAGCGAGGTATCTGAGGCTAGCCGGCCGGTCGGGGCGCCTGGAGGGTGGAGCCCGAGTCCGAGTTCAGTGGGGAGGGGGCGAAGCCGGGAGGGGCACTGGCCAGCGAGCAGCGGGGTGGGAGAAGGCCTGGGGAGGCTGGACTCCCCGGGGAGGAGGGGGCGCCTACGGGGGAGCTGGGCAGGGGTGTGCACCAGGGCCAGCGGGGGCCGAAACGAGTGGGGACGGCTCCGAGGAGGGGCGCTCGGGGTCGGGAGGTGGGCGCCAGCCGCTGGCCGTGCTGGGCGGCTGGGAGGGATGAGCCGGCTGGCCGGTGGGCAAAGAAAGGGGGGCTGGCGTGAGGGCGGAGGAGCGGGAGGGGGTGTGGGGTGTGCCCTCCGCCAGCAGGCGCCTCAGAGGGCTGGGAGCAGAGGAGCAAAGTGGGGTGTCACGGGACACCCCGATCACATGCGGCCTGCCCTCATCTGGGGGTCCTCCAGGGATCAGCGGGGTTGCTGACAATGAATGTCAGGTTAGGGGTTCAGTTAAAAATTGGACGCCAGCACGGGAAGGCCGTGGTCCCCCGTCCCTGACTCTCCCGTCGGGTCCACTTACGGCCCAGCCACACGGCACCCTGACGTAGACAAAGGACTGAGATTTCTTTTTTGCTGGGAGCTCGCCCCCACATTGCTCTCACCTCCACAGCCCAAGAGAGGCAGGTTCGCGTGTGCTCTCTCACTCATGCAGTGACCAAATGCCCTTATTTAATATTTTTGATCCCACATTACTTTCCAGTAATCTTTTATTTTAAAAATATTTTTATTGAGAAATTATCACAAATACAGTCCATACATGAGATACAAATAATCACAGTATCATCACATAGTTGTATATTCATCACCGTGATCATTTTTTGAACATTTGCATCACTCCAGGAAAAGAAATAAAAAGAAAAAAGAAAAACCTCATACATCTCATACCCCTTACCCCTCCCTCTCATTGACCACTAGTATTTCCATCTACCCAATTTATTTTACCCCTTATCCCCCCTATTGTTTATTTTTTATCCATATTTTTTACTCATTTGTCCATACCCTGGATAAAAGGAGCATCAGACTCAAGGTTTTCACAATCCCACAGTCACATTGTAAAACATTGTAATGGTTGTATATCATCATACTGTCACCTTCAAGAATCATGATTTCTGAAACACAGCTCTATAGTTTCAGGTACTTCCCTCCAGCCACTCTAATACACCATAAACTAAAAAGGGATATCTCTATAATATGTAAGAATAACTTCCAGGATAACATCTCGACTGTGTTTGAATCTGAGTTCACTGAAACTTTATTTTGTTTCACTTCTCTTCCCCCTTTTGGTCAAGAAGGCTTTCTCAATCCCACGATGCCAGGTCCCAGCTCATCCTGGGATTTCTGTCCCATGTTGCCAGGGAGAGTTACACCCCTGGGAGTCATGTCCCACATAGGGGGAGGGCAGTGAGTTCACCTGCTGAGTCAACTGAGAGAGAGAGGCCACATCTGAGCAACAAAAGAGGTTCTCTGGGGTGACTCTTAGGCCTAATTTTAAGTAAGGACTGAGACCTCCATCCATTACAGAGTCAGCATTTACTCTCGCCGCTGCCTTAGACATCTAGGATCAAGAATGAAGTTTTAAATTCACGTGAATAGTGCTGCTTTGGGCTTCTTAAGGTAGGGCTTCAAACACAGACGTTAACAGCACCTTTTTTTCAGGGGGAGGGGGCTAACAGTTCCCCATGGCCAAATGAGCTAAACAGAGGACGTGCTTGTCAATAAAAAGCAGATGCCGAGATTTATTGTCCTGCATCCTCAATAGAATGCTTGGGAAAAATATGTTTCCTTCTGCTCCTTTGTATTTGTTTTGTATTATATTATCAGATAAATTTTGGCTGGGATTTATCATAATGGCTATTTAATTGCTGACATTAAACTGATATTTAATCAGCATCTTATGTAAAAGTCATTCTCCAGAGTAACATGGAGATTTCACGGTGATGCAGTTCATTCATGTTCTGGTACTTTCTGTGGGGATAATCTTAGAATGCTTCAGACCCTGATTTAAAACTTATTTCTTTTTTGTGACTCAGGTGCCCGCCCTCCTCGACCCCCTTGCCCGTGGGGCTGGCATGGCCGGGGTCCCTGGAGGCCAAGGGCCTAGAGCTGAGGTGGACCTGTCTCTAACGCCTGGACCCCCTTGCCATGTCCTGGGCGGGGGGTGGTGGCCAGCGGCAAGGAGAGGGTCCTGGGGTCCCTGGAAACCCAGGAACAGAACATGTGGGGGGGGGGTGTCTCAGGGAATGCCCCCCATTCTCTTCTCTCTAACTTAAGTTCAATTCAAAGGTTTGTATCATGAAAACTTCCTTGTGTCAAAGCCTGATGAGATAAGGGTGTTCCTGTGTTAGTTAAACATTTTGAGCATTTGCCTTTTCTCTGCAAATAATAGTTTTAATTCAATATTTTATTTTTCTCCATATGAAAAACATAAATAATACTCTATTCCACTAGATGATTGAGTTTTGTCCCTTAAACCCTGTCAAATCAACTGACATTGTTCATATTGGAAACAAATAATTTCATTAGGTTGAAAAAGCATCATGACAGTTTGATTGAAAATGAGGGTTGGAATCAATTTAGCTTACACAAGTTTGATATTAGATTTGCACTGCGCCTTCTTTATGTGTGAACCTGTTTTTAATATAATCTTAACTTTTTAGAAGTTTTTTCTTTAACTAAGCTTTCTGTTGGACTTTTGGATGGTTGCTTGGAAGTGTTTCAATATTAGTGCTTTTTCTTCCTTAGGTTTTGATGAAAACTGAGTAAGCTGGTTAATATTTTTACTTTTAGCTTTACAGAAGAGATAAATTAGGATCGTTCATTCTCTTTTAGAAACTAATCACCGTAAAATAATTGCAATGCCAGCTCCCCAACGCATTTAAAATAGGCCTCAGTTAACTAAGTTTGCCTTAGAGCCAGCCCTGAGCATCCAGCGTGCAAGATGTGCGAGGTGAGCTGGATGTGCGAGGTATGCAAGGCATGCTGACTCTTCCCTGTGAGCGTGTCCCTGCGGCGTGTCGGGGTCCCCCCACCTGGAGGGCGCTCTGCGCCCCTCGCTTCGCCTGGTCACTCCCTGGCCGAGGCGGCTTATCAGTGAGGCCAGCGCTCGGGTCCCGCCCCAAGACTGGCCAGGTGCCAGTTCCCCGCAGCCCTGGGCACGCCTGCCTGCACCGGTGATCAGGTCTGTGAGTCCTCACCTGTGAGACTTGGGGCACTGGCCGCAGTTTGGGAACGGCCGTTTGTTTATTGCTACGGAAAACTGGAATGATTAAAGAAGGAGGTTTCCCCAGGTTTCAGGGTTATGGTTAGCTGAAGGTTAATCAGGAACTTCCTTTTAATTGCCTGATGGTTTTGCAAAATACGTCTAAAATACGGCGAAGCTGAGCCCTGTTTGAAGTTGGATTCTCAGAGGCCTATAGAGACCCAGTTAAACTCTCTCAACCGCAAGTGAAGAAAAGAGGGTTACAGGGGTGTGGGCTCAGGTCACCCAGTAGGGCCACAGGGGTGTAGGCTGAGGTCACCTACTAAGGTCACAGGGGTGTAGTGTTAAGGTCATCCACTAAGGTCACAGGGTGTGTGGGCCAAGGTCACCCACTAAGGTCACAGGGTCTGCAGGGCCAGCCCTGAGGTTAGGATCCAGCCTCTTCCACCAGTGGGCACCCCCCCACCCCGGGCCCAGGGTCTGGGGTGTGTACCTCCTATCCCCCAAGACAGCAACTTCCAGCCTTAGCATTTTTGTTATTTTGTTTTAATTGAAATTAGATAATAGGTGAAACCTTCTAGTGATGTTCTGAGGTTTTACTGGGATCCATTTTTAAGTTGTGAGTTGCCGGTTTGCTCATCTCCATGTAAAACTTGGCATTCTTCTTGAAGTGATGCTTAACCTGCTCTCAGAATTGATCTGTCTCCTTTAATGGGCATTTCTAAAAAAAGCTATGAAAAATGAAGTGTCATGATGGCTATAAAAATGGATAGTGAGAAAGATTTTTTATTTTATTTTTTGTGAGGAGGGGGGATAATAAGTGTTTGCATACCTACTGTGTGCTAAGTGATTAAAAGGTTCCCAAAAGGTGTCAAGGGATTGCTGGCCAGCTTCTCCTCTTAGAGCTCTTAGGGATTTTGCATAATGGGAAAGAAGAGCTTTCAACAGAAATCTAGAAGGAGTAGCTAGATTTCTTTCTCTCTTTCCATCTTTTTGTGGAATTATGCCTCTTCTGAAAACAATTTTTAATAACGTTTTAGTGACATTATTTTTTACTGTGCTTAATGAGTAAATTAAATTATCACCAGTAGGCCAAATAGTTACATCCCAAGCAAATTCTGGAAAACAGAATTCTTGCTTAAGTTTAGTGGTTCTGCTGTGAAAGAAAAGACAGGACGCTACTGTTGAAACAGATACTTTTATTCGGGATGGGGAATATGATGCCCGTAGTTCTGTGTAGTAGATGGGAAGAGACTCTGGTCCAAGGGGTTGTTAAAAAATATTTAAACTATGTTTGATGTTCTGTGAGTTTGAGTTCTGTAAGTATATGATGCATTTCCAAACCCTATGCAAATAATTTTAGAGTTTCCACTGTTTAGGATTATCTGAACCACGTTTCTCTGTTAGTATGGGTAATTGAACTTTGATTACAAGCAGCTGTGTTTAAATCTTAGCCTGCCAGATGAAAGTCACGATACTTAGAGGAAGGTAATCTGCAAGGCTTTAAAACTCTTGTAGATATTTCTTTGCTAAAACAATGTGAAAGAGTATATCGGTTAGGACTCCTTTTTTGTTGCAAGTGCCAGAAAACTCAACCCCAGCTGGTATTAGTAAGGGGATTGGATGACACATGTACCTCAAGACAAGGAATGGAACTGATTTTAGGGCAGGGCTTCATAGAGAGGCTCAGAGGATGCCATTGGGCCCAGTTTCTCTCCATCTGTCAATTCTGTGTCTTCTGTGCAAGGCCCTGTTCAGGTAGGTTTACCTCATGGTGGCAAGGTGGCTGCCACAGCTTCAGCCTGCATCCTTCTACCCGCCATCCCATTGTGTCTCTCCTGATTGGATATTGTGTTCAGGGCTGAACCAGTCACTGAACCAGGGGAATGTAGTGCTCTGACTGGCCAGTTCTACGTCACTTTATACCCCTCTTGGAGAGAGCTGGGAGGGAATTTAGGGTGTTGTTACCAAAAGACAGCCCGTGGATGCTGGGTGGTCAGTGAATAATAAAGGATAACCCCAGAATATATATGGGTTTTTTTTTTGTTTTCTATCTTAAAATGCAATCCCTCTGTAATTTTGGGTTTATACTGAAACACAATAGAATTCTTCATTCCACAGTACGAGGAGGGAGTGTTTCTCTGAGTTTGTGAAGCCAGCGTCAAAATGTCATTCTTTTGTTCCTGTTTTTTCCTTATGTTAATGTTTGAAGCTGATCTGGGCAGACTGTCCTAGAATCGCTAGGCATGTTTTTGAACTCTATCCCTCCTATCCCCCAAGATAGGGGGGTGTTCCCTCTCTGCCCCATACTCTTCAGGACCCACGGAGGTTGCACTTGTACCCATGTAGTAAGACCAGTTAGTCGAGGCTGATTAACTGGCTGCTGCGAAAGTGGAGATTGCCCCGAATAAGTCCATTTGTTGGGCGAGACTCAGAGCCTTCAGTGGAGTGGCCGAGCGCAGATTTTACCCGGGTAGGAAGCAGGTTGAACACTTGCCTGTTAGCAGGGAGAAATAGTAACTTCACAACGTGCTTGGCTGATAAGATGATTGGAAACGTACTGATACTGGTATAGAAAACGACTCTGTTGCTTACAGAGGGAGCCATGAGAGGTGTGGGTGCTGGACAGCGTCCCCCGCTAGACCCCGGGGTCTCCCGTCCCCCAGGCGGTGGGGTGTGCCAGCTCTCCGTGGGGTGTGCCAGCTCTCCGTGGGGTGGACCCCGCTGGAAGTGCTTCAAGGGTCTGGGCTCCGGGTCTGGGGGCTGCGTCCACTGCTGCCCTCAGCGCGTTAGATGGGCGTGGACCTTGTCGCATCCTCGACTGACGCCCCGCCCAGACACCGCGGGTGTTTGCACATTGGGCTGCTTCCTTCACTTTCTTCTTTCCAAACTACTTCTCTTTCAGTTTCGCTTCCATTTTCTCAAGCGTTCACCCTTTGCCTTCTTTTCCTGGTTCTGTCTTCTCCGAGGTTAGTGACCACCAGAGCTGGACAGAAGTGTCACTTAACCTGTTCACTGGTGACACCGGGGCTTTAGACATTCCCGACTCCAGCTCAGTGCCTCATGTGCTACAAATGGCTCAGACACTGTCGGTAAGATTGGCGATTTAGGTTGAAATAGTAAGAGATTTCTTAATAAATGCACTGTGGAGTTTCTGTAGAAACATCTCATGGTGAATACTTTATTTTTAAGCACTGCAGACCCTTTTTAAGAATATATTTCCTTTTTTTTTTTACGTTAACCTAAATGACATTATTACATTTGCCTGAGACACAATATACTTTTACATTACTATTTACATTTATTGTTATTTAGTTCACCAGAATAAAGCTGCATTGTTGAGATAAACATTTCATGATGTGATTTTACTACACACAGAAGATCCAAAATAATGGTGTTGTGCTGAAGTCATGCGATTATGCTACAGTTCATTTGAAAATTGCACAAGTAAAACCCAAATACTTGTAGGAAATAAAAATATTAATAATATAATTAAAGTCTCCTTTGACTACCATCTTCACACTCTCAGAGAACCATTTTGGTTTTATCCTTGCAGAATGTATATATTTTGCATTTATATGTGTATATGTACTGCAAGGAAATATGTAATCATCTATGTGTATTTTTTATATAAAAAACTTTCATGTTCTGGGAAGTGCACCTGTGGCTCAGTGGCCGCCGTGCAGAGGCTTGCCCGTCTCTCCTGGGCGCCCAAAACAGCGAGCCGTGCAAGGCAGGATGGCGGCCCCCGAGCTGGCCACACCCTGGTCCCTGGTCCCGGGAACTGCAAAGGGGAGGTAAGACTGCAGATGGGATTTGGCCACTCCCCAGCTGACCTCCAGCAGGGAGCTCAACCTGGAGCCTCTGAGGGTCCGGTGTACCCACGGGGTCCCTAGAAACGAAAGGGGAGGCAGAAGAGGAAACGAAAGTGACTGATGTATGGAGGGCTAGCCCACCAGCTCAGCTTGAAGGCGCAGGGCGGGGCTGCAAGCTGAGACCGCGGGTGGCCTTTTCCCCCTTGCCCCTCAGGAAGGACCCAGCCCTGCCGACAGCCCTGTCGGACTTCTGAACTGTAAGATAATGTGTGTTGTTTCAGCCTCTGCCTTTGTGGTCACTGGGCACAGGAGTGGCAGGGCTCTACGATGGGGTGGGGCTGAGTGTGTCTGGACATTTAGGAGTGAGGGTACCAGGAGCTAGTGTGCACCGAACACTCCCTGTGTGACCAGCCCTTGGCTAAACATCTCTTCAAATTACCCCCTGAAGCTTTGCAATACTTCAAATACGCTGTGACCTTTCAGATGGGGAAACTGAGGCTCGCTCCTCATGCCTAGTATACGTAGGGGCTGAGATAGCTGCAGACCCTTCTCTGGCGTCCATGCGGTGTAAAGCCTAAGGAGCTGCCGTCAGCGGTGCTTTTAAAAAGTTTCACACATGTTTTCCATTTTGTTACATAACCGACCCATTGGTTTAATTTAAGAAGTTATTTTAAATTACTTGCCTCATTATAGGAAAGAAAACACCAATATAAGTTTCCTGCTTTGGCCCATTGGTTAATCAGCCTTTTAATTTCTGACAGTTGGGCTGTAGGAAGGAAGCTGTACCTGTGTGCTGGCTTGGGAGAATTATGTACGCTGATCCCTCTCATGGGGCAGCTGTTTCTTTTAATCCCTGTTCAGCTGTAGGCTGGAAACTTGAATAGATTATCTCCATGGAGATGTGACCTGCCTGGTTGTGGGTATTGACCTTTGATTAGAGGGGATGTGACTCCACCCATTCCAGGTGGGTCTTGATTAGTTTACTGGAATCCTTTAAAAGAGCGGGAGAGCCACGCAGCCATAGACCTTTGGAGAGGAAGAGGGAAAGCACTCCAGGGGAGCTTCATGAAACAAGAAGCTTAGGGAGGAAGCTAGCAGATGATGCCATATCCGCCATGTGCCTTTCCAGTTGGGAGAGAAACCCTGAACGTCATCGGCCTTCTTGAACCAAGGTACCTTTCCCCAGTGCCTTAGATTGGATATTTCTATGGTCTTGCTTTAATTTGGACATTTTCACAGCTTTAGAGCTGTAAACTTACAACTTAATAAATTCCCCCTTTTAAGAGCCATCCTGTTTCTGGTATATTGCATTCTGGCAGCTAGTAAACTAGAACAGCCTGGTCCGTGGTTCTGGCCACTGCCCCTTGCTGGCCCCGTGTTGGGAATGGAGGTCCAGTTAGCTGTGTGGCCACTGGCTTCCGCAGGGTTTCACTGAAGAACACACACGAAACACTGCCAGAGAGAGTTTTCAGGCTGCCACTGGGAGCCCTTTTAAGAGGGCACGTGTTGTGGCAAGCAAACTCACATCCTCCCCCTCTCTACATGGGACATGATGACTCCCAGGGGTGTGGACCTCCCTGGCAACGTGGGACAGAAACCCTAGAATGAGCTGGGACTCAGCATCAAGGGATTGAGAAAAACCCTAGAATGAGCTGAGACTCAGCATCAGGGGATTGAGAAAACCTTCTTGACCAAAAGGGGGAGGAGTGAAATGAGACAAAATAAAGTGTCAGTGGCTGAGAGATTCCAAACAGAATTGAGAGGTTATCCTGGAGATTATTCTTATGCATTATATAGCTATCGCCTTTTTAGTTTAAGGTGTATTAGGCTAGAGGGAACTGCATGAAACTGTAGAGCTGTGTTCCAGTAGCCATGTTTCTTTAAGATGAATGTATAATAATAGAGCTTTCTCAAAGTAACTTTATGATTGTGAAAACCTTGTTCTGATGCTTCTTTTATCTATGTTATGGACAGACGAGTAAAAAATATGGATTAAAAATAAGTATATAATGGGGGAATAAATGTTAAAATAAGTTGGGTAGATGGAAATACTAGTGGTCAATGAGAAGGCGGGATAAGGGGTATGGTATGTGTGAGTTTTTTCTTTTTTCTTTTCATTTCTTTTTCTGGAGTGATGCAAATGTTCTAAGAAATGATCATGGTGATGAATATACAACTATGTGATGATACTGTGAGCCACTGATTGCGCACCAAGTATGGAATGTTCATATGTTAAGAATGCTGATTGATTTTATTAATAAAAAATAAAAAAAAAATAGAGGGCCCATGTTGGCCGAGAGGTCACGGCTCAGCTGACATAGGGACCGCTCTCCCAGGAGACCGTCAGCGGGCGGATGAAGCCGGCACGGGAGCCGCGGCCTGCATCCCTGGCCAGGTCTCCTGTCATACTTGTGTCAAGGTCACTAGTCCAGGCCCCACGGGCAGTGCCACACACATCACGCCCTTTGGGATTTTTGGTTTAGAATCTGTCTCATTATTTTATGTGTTCTTGTTATTTTCTCAAGCTTATGGCCCAAGTTCCTTTTTCCAAATACTGATTTACGTTCCTATTTGAAAACATCATTTTACAGTTTTCTAATTGTTACTCACAAACCATCATTTAGATCCCTTAGGGGATTGGGGAACCCACTGTTGCAAGAAGTGAGGGGGCCCATTCCAGGCCGAGAGACAGGGAGCGCCAAGCATATTGATGGGTCGGAAGCTGGGAACGCTGGGGGGCTGGGTACGAGGAGGGGGTGCGAGCGGAGAGGGCATTCCCCAAGGGCCAAGCAACGCACGGACAGGCTATTGGGTGAGATCGAAGTCGCCAGATTTGAAGGCCACAGGCAGAGGAGAGGCTGTTAGGAAGTGACTGCAGCTGCCCATGGGGGTGATGGTGGCAAAGGACAAAGGAAAGGGGATTAGACTTTTCAGAGGAAACGGAGCCCTCAACATTTGGGGTTGGGGTGAGGTGGGGTGAGGTGGGGGAAGAGCGGTGAGAGGGCACTGGAAGCCCTAGAACTTAACGTGCTGCCTTTTACCTGGAAACGTCCTTGAGCGGTAGACTCACAGGTTACGTCAGCTCATGCGAAGAAGTGCCATGCTCTTCGTGATATTACTGAGCCATGTTCATTTTAGAGAATAAAAGGATTTGGTGTCCTGATTAGAAAATTTGAGTGCTGTTTCTGCAACTGGAATTAAAAGGTCAAACCTGAGGAGTGGTAGGGAAGCTGGGGTCATTACAATCGGATGAATTTAAACCTAATTTTGGGTATGTCCTTTAACTTGGGAATTGCCTAGCTGAGTACATGTATTTTCATATTTATTTCCTTGATTTATCTTCTGCAGTGCTTCTGCAAGTGCTGGGAGCCCAGAATACTTCAATCAAAACTGAGAAAACAGATTAGAAATGGATTTATATTGCATACAGTGTTTTTTTTAAGGTTAATTGATTTCCTTATGTGACATTACCTCAAAGTATTTTGCTCTTTCTTGGCAAACACTGGCTTCCCGATTTGTTCCTGAACAGATAATAAAGATGAGTGGGGAGCTTTGGCTTGGGTTACAGGTGAAAGTGGGTGCGTTAGTTATTCCTTGCACGGCACCACTGGATTAGGAAATGGGCTTCCTGTGCTGGGATAAAGCATGGCTGTTAGAGACCCTTCAGAGGTCCCGTTCCAATGCTTTCCTCACATGTGCCTTTTAAGTTTAAATGTCGGCTGGCGCCGATGGCCACCACTGATTTCACAATTCTACTCAACCCGGTTATGGGGCCCGTCCGGCGACTCAGTCCCAGGCCCACGCGTCCGAGTACCAGTTGGATTTGGTGGAACTAGCCTCCTTCTCTCCGAGCCCCAGGCTCTCCACGCTCCTGCCATCAGGGCCTCGCCTCTCCCTTTGTGAGCTGTTATCAATTTCAGCGGCTATGGCTTGTTACCTCTATTTGCACTATAACTAGAAATTTGATAAGGTTACATGCCTGTCGGGTGACTTAGATGTCAGTTGCAGATGAAGCAAAGCAATTTGGACAAGTCAAGCATGGGTGCAGGGAAGGGGAACGAGGGTGGCCTCCTGGGAGAAGAAAGGAAAACCTCCTGCAGCTTCACTTACTTTCTCTTTCATCTTTAGGTCAGTACCTTCGCCTCTTTAATTTGTCCCTTCTTAAGGGAATGTGACATGGTGACTTTGGCTTCCCTCGAAAGGGCAGTGAAGCAGAGGCTGCCTTTGGAGGGGATGGCTGGCATTTCGGGAGATTTGACTTTGGGCGTCCTGATAAAAACATCTGAGTCTGGGAACGTTATCTTAGGCGAACTGAAGACTGAAGGTCTTGGAAGACAAGGATTTTTAAAGCCGAGTCTGGTCTTGGACGTATGTTACAGAGAGACTAAGACATTTCGTAAAGGGTGCTCCTTTCCTTTGGCGCTAGTTAAGACACCATTTTGCTTTGCGGTGTGTTATTTGTTGTCCTGAGATCTGCAGACCAGATAGTGATTTGATGAGGGTTTTTCATTGGCTTGTCATATCTCCTGTTGGATTAGGAGGCATCTAGAGCCTTTCATGAATTGGTTTTAAGTTTCTTTTTAGACCCCTACTCCATTTTCTCTGATTGAGTCATTAGCAGGTGCCTCTGTGCTGTCCCGATATCTGAATCTCCTTATGGTCCGCGTTCTGTATTGATCTTGGCTTTGACATTTACTTCGGAAGAAGAGTCTTCTTAATTTTTCCAGGCTTAGGATTGGCTAGTAGTTCATCACATTCAAGATAGGAGGGTGCTGGGAGGGGAGGCCTACTTCTCGCCTCCTGCCCCTTGGTTTGTGAAATTATGCAATGTAGGTATTCCAGTGTAACTCATCTTGACATGGGTTTCATTATTCTCTGCAAGCACAATTCAGAGGAATAATGAATTCATATTCAGGGTAGTTTTGTTTGAGTTTATTTAAAGAAACAAACACACCCGGTCCCTATAATAGCTCCTGCTACTGATGTATTGATGGTGCCGACAAAGAAAACCCAGACCAGATGGTTTCCAAACATGGAGCCACCTGGTTCCCTGGCAGTGACAGCTTATTCCTGTTTCCCGAATAGCTTTACTCTCGTGAATTGTGAAATGTACGAGGGAGAGTCTCATGGACTCAGGCCAAAGAACATTCTGAAATTGGGATCATTAAGCAACATTAGAACATTATCCACGTCGACCTCAAACTAGTGGTTCTCTCCCACTTCCATTATTTTATAGACACATTATTTTTCTTTTTTCTCTTTGTAACTATATAATCCAGTTCTTCTGTGTCTCGACCTTGTAAAGAAAAAAAGTACTATTGCCTCCTGAGATGTTTACGCTGGGGGTAAAAGGGCCCTTCGTCCTTTTGGGAAGCCGATGACCCCGGACCTACTGTTTTCAGCCCCACGGGGGCCTCTGGGTCAGCAGAGGAAGAGAGGACATAACTGTCCCTGCAGTACCAGAAAACTATACTGAATCATGAAGCTGGAAACTTGACAGAACACAATCAAGATAATATCGTAATGGGTGGGCCACAGTGACCCAGCAGGCAGAGTTGTTGCCTGCCATGCCAGAGACCGGTGTTCGATTCCTGGTGCCTGCCTGTGCAAAAAAAAAAAAAAAAAAAAAAAGCAGAGATAATGTTTTAATCGATGTGTAGACATATGCAGTAGTTTCTCTAATTATAACATTGAACCTTAACCTTGGGGCTGCCTCAAATTATTTAGAATCTGGTTTTTCCTGTTGAAAATCAGAACAGTCAATTTAAAAGTAAAAATATTGACTAGATGACAAACTTTTCTGAGTTGTTTTTTTAAGCCCACAATTATCTTCCAGTTTCATTTTGGGGGAGTGGTCTTTGTTATTCGTTCATTCGCTTGACCAGCACCTGCAAAGCAGCTGGTTAGTGGGGCTGTGGGACCGTCCACTATCCACACTGGCTAAGTGTGTGCCATGTGGGGACAGACATGAATGAATGAATGCAGTTTTTGTTTACACTATTGTTAAAATCTAGCCTTTTAAAATAAATTTACTTTCATTTTATTGGTGTAAGTGAAATGATATCTTGGTGTAAGTGAAAGTCCTTGAAGTTTGCAAAATGACTGAATTACAGTCTTGTCTTGTGTCCAGGGTGGAAAGAAGCAAAGATGTGGGGGTTTGAATGCTAGCGCTGCTGCTCAGCAGGTGGGGAAACTGGGCTCCTGTCTTCACCACTGAGCCTCAGCTTCCTGTACTCTTTGGGAGCCTTGGCTGCAAGTGGTAGAAACCCCACCCCCATTAACTTGAACAAATGATCATTTATTTTGAGGACATTGGGGTACAAAATCCAAGGGTTGGAAGGTGCCCTCCTGGGCTTCTGGAATAGAGGGGTTCAACACCGCTGGGGCTGCTCTTGTTTTCGCAGTCAACTGTGTGTGTTTCTCTGGGGGCTGGAGACAGCCATCGGAGTCCCAAAGGTTTATTCCTTAGAGCTTTAGACTCACTCTGTACTTAGACTCCTGATTTCCAAAGCCCCCAAACATCTTGAATTGGAGGCTTAGGCAGGTGAAGGAAGTGTCCCAGGTAAGAAGACGGAGCTCCTGGAGAAAGCCTAAGTGGCTGAAGCCCATTCTCAGGTGAGCTGAACAACAGGTTTCCACTGCATTTCTTGTAGGTAAAGAGTGGTGAGATAGCCCTCCCTTTTCCCGGTGGTTTTGGAAACTGGGCAGGTGGTCTGCAGAGAGCCCTGCACAGCCCCTGATGCCTGGTGGGTCTTGGGGAAATCACAGCTGACACCACGGAGCTGGGATCTAACCCACCAGTATTTCTTAAACTTGAGTCCTGTGCTCAGTGCTCGGCTCTTCCTGGAGCCAGGCAGCCCACCGTCGTCTTCTCAGGGCAAAGGTGCTGATGTGTTTACTTCTAATAGCTTCTTCCCTACCGAAGACCCGTTTTCTAGATGTATTCGATTTCTAGTGGTAGCATAGATATATTAATAACCTGTGACAATTTCTATATCGGTGTTTTAAAAAAGTTCTAAATTAAGGAAAGAATCCTTTAAATTATTTGATTAAAACGGCTTGATCAGATCCATCAGTTTTCCTGTACGTGCAAAACCATCCATTATGGAAGCGATTTCAGTGGTTCATTTAAATGTCTTTTTCTTTTACAGTCATTCTTTTTCATTTTTGCTGTGTTAGAGTTTATTACGATTATTTTTTTTTTTCAGTTTTGTGGAAGTGGTTTTCCTAAAAACCCAGTCGGTTTAACTTGGTAGACAGTGCCATGCGGGTGGAGGGGGTGGAGGGGAATAATTTTAATTATGGTGTTGGTCTGTTAGGGAGCTGGTGTGTGTGTGTGTGTGTGTGTGTGTGTGTGTGTGTGTGTGTGTGCCATCTTTGCTCTCCTCGTTTGTGGCACTCGGTGGACGGTGGGTTTTCATTCCCATCACTGTTTGTATTGGTGCCACCCTGTTTGCGTAATCTTGATTTTAACCTTATTTCTTATCTTCACCGTGGTGTGGTAATAGCTTTTCTTTTCTGAATCAACCCTTCTCCTAATCTTTTAAGATTCAAAATTCACATGCAGGAATGCTCCCTGCTGCACTTTTTATTCCGACCCTAGCTTAACCCTGTATGATATCTTCTGGTTTAAAATAATTTCAATAATATTCTACTTGATGTGTGAATTAGACTATTCATATTTAAAAGTTATAATCATGGCATGAGACAAGACTGGTCATCTCTTAAAGAGAGTGTGTGGCCAGAAGTAAAAATTCATTAATTGTCCGAATGCTTAAATGCGATTAAAAAATAACATGATAAGAAATAATGCAAACTGGTACTCGTCTGGCTGTTTGAAGCATCTTCTTCAACACTACATCAGATGTTAGAATATTCATTAATTTTTGCCCCTTTGGTGCCTGAATAGTTAGTTAAATGCATGATACTTTAGTTTTCTGAAAACGCTAACCATCGTCATCACTGAACACCAGTTTACTCCCCCGAGTAATTTATAACTCTTCGGCAGAATTTGGTTGATTTGTTACATTTTCCTATTTGTGAAATTCTTGGTGAAAATTTGAATTTATGAGTATGTATTTCAGGCCCCTATTTTCTTTATGAATGTAAATACAAATTTTTGCTTGGAGTCAGTATTTCCACCACTGATACAATTTTGATCATCTTTTAAAATTTTCTATCCTTTTCCTTACTAATAGAAAATTTAAACGATTATGTCCTTCAGAAGACATTTGAAGAAATACCTGAAAATGGATACTCTAATGAAAGGTGTAGGTTGTGTTAAATGTTACTTTGGGTGATAATCTTTGCCCTTTTCGTGGCACTGCAGGTTCTATTAAAGATAATGGATTAGCTGAAAATTCTAAATTATGCATATCTTCTGGCATCTTCTGCTAGGAAATAGTCTGTTCTGGTCTTGTCTCTGCTTATTTACGGGAAGTTGTTTATGTCTGCCGTGTGTTAGGTGGAATCCTTGTCACTCTGGCAGGCTTTTATTGGGAAGTGAATTGGATGACAAGCCTGGGAGGGGTCAGTGAGGGTGGACGCCGGGCGTCTCCTCATTATCCCATGGACCCCCTCCAGCTCCCTTCCTCCAGCCAGCAAACGGGATAGAGCGTGGGCCTGCTGGATGTATCTGAAGTTAAATGAGTACATATATATGTGTATATATAAAGCACCGTGGAAGTTTAACCCCTTGTGTCCGTCTGTATTCCACCTTGATCCAGAGATGCCCCCTTCTGTGGGGGGACACACCCGGGGGGGGGGGTCCCCAGCCTGGCCCCGCGCCTGGAGCCCATGAAGGACCCGCCCAGGGCCTGGGGCCGAGTGGACGCTCAGGAGGTACCAGGCGGTGTCATCATCGTTTTGTGTAAATTCTCCGGAAAGTGCAGTCGCTGTGGCGCTGCAGCTGTGCTTATTCCGCGCCTGGGAAGGCGGAGGCTCGGCGGCATCAGTGACTTGCCCGGTGTCCCGCGGCCAGGGAGCGACGCAGCCGGGGCTCGAGGCGACTTGTCCCTTTCCAGTCCTGAGCTGTGACACCCTGGTGGCTTCAGGGTAGTTTTTAACCACACTGGCTTATTGAGAAATTAATTAAAATATACTTTGTTATTTATCTAGGGTATCTGTTTGGAATAGAATATCGATTTCAATATTTTTTTTTATGTAAAAGCACCCCAAATCCGATAAAGTTGAGTTGTGAATATGCATGGAAAACCGATGTGTCTGTAAATGTCAGGAAGTGCTTGTGCAGATGCTGCCGAAAGCTCAGTCAAAGCTTAGACATCTATGAGCATAATTTTACCGCTTTTTAATTATGTTTAAAATGGTAATTAGAATTTTAATTTTATTTAATTAACCATAAATTTACTAATTATAATAATAATTTGTAAGAAAGCCAATCTGCTTTTGCGCTCACTTCTTTCACTTAACATATGTTAAAATTAACTTCACCTTTTAAATCAGAGCCCATAATCAGATTTTCCTTTGTCGTTATTTAATTCCCATCTAGCACTGTGGGATTAACCAATTTTCTGCACTTTAGACTTAAAAAATACAAAACTAGATAGTAATCAATCATGAAATAGTTATTAAGCTTTTAATATATGCTTAGCATAGAGCAAAACGCGGTGAGTCAGAGAGAAGCAGATGGCTCACATTTCCCGGTACCCTAGAATCTACTGAATGGTGCAAGATGCTACATAATTGGGCGCTACATTTTGCAGAGCCGACTAAGAGTTTTGCAGGGAGTTGACAAATGGTGCAGGCCTCTCCGTCTCCCGTTGATGAAATGTGACGTGGCCATCCTGCCATGAAAAGTCCTGGAATTGACCATTGGCTTCGTGTATTACATGGAGACTTTAAATTATGAAATGAAGGGCAGAAAGCTATGAGTCAGTGCTCAGGCTTCCGTCACACTTCCTGGCGAGGTAAGCTGCTTCCAGGCCCAGTAACCTTCTCCTTCCAAGCCCCTCCTCTCCTGGACCCGCCCAGCCGTCTGCTCTATTGTGATGGGTTGAGGCCCCTTGTCCTTTCATGTTCCACATTAATATCCGTGTGTGAAGTCCCTCCTGCAACCACCTTCACACCCTCTAGATTTCAGTTTTTCCTACTGTTTTCTTCAAATCAGTATTTACCGACTCAGTTAAGGAGCTTTGTTAGGATGAAGCAAGTGGAATGGCTGGCTTGAGCTTCTGAATGGATATATAGTTGAGAAGTTAGGATTTAAGGGATGATTCTGATTGCTGAATCATTATATAGATATTCCTTTTTGCTTTCTGGTATATTGGAGTAGACAGAGGGAAATACCTAAAGTCTCTGAACTGTAACCCAGCTGCCTTAGTCTCTGATCTTGTGATCACTTGATCCTTTATTTTGTGCCCTTGTGATTGTAAAAACCTGTGGCTGACCCTCACTTGTACCCATTTTATCTGGTTTTACAATATTGGAGTCTTGCGATCACTAAAGACAGCTCCTAAAGTTTATTAACAAAGGGCCTTGGGTCAGCCCAGAACTAACCCACCCCGAGTCCAAAGTTATCTTGAGAACCGAAGCTGGATCTAACCGAAATGGGCCCGCCTGACATGCGCAGTAGCTTAGACTGTAACCTCCAAGTCACCTGTACGTCATTCTAACACTAAAGTCACACCCTTCTTCAGATTAGGGCCATTTTCTCACATACGTCCTGAGACTAAGCAGGTGATCAATCTGCACACGCTCAACAATGCGATCCCCGCTAATTACAGCACCTGGGGCAGTGTGCTGTTATCCCTAAACTGCCCATCTTTTGATGCTATGAAACTATCAGAATCACTGCAGTTCAGAGAGACAGAATTTGGGGCTGGGAGGCCATCTGCTCTCCTACTATACGCCTAGCAATAAACTCTTTCTCTCTTTGAAACCCTCGTGTCTCAGGAATGGGTCATCTGAGCGCATCAGGCAGAGACACCCCCCCCCGCCCACTCTGTCTGCTGTCAGATGTCCACATGGTCAGCGTGTGTGCCCTTTATGAGTAACCTCAACATTTCACCCGAGTCCTGGTTGCCATACTGCTTTTCTGTTGACCTCTGGGTACCTCAGCTTCCCCAGCTGGGGTTTCAGAACCCTTTCCCTGCTTTCTTTGAGAATGTCTTCATGTGAAATATTTGATACACTTGAAAGAATAGACGTAAGTTTCACAGCTGGTGATCAAAGGGTCCTGTGCACTCAGCCCTCCCAAGTTAAGAGCAAAACATCCGTGTGCCCCTGTGCCTCCAGGCTGCTCACGGCCCCAGGGTGCCGGGCCCCCAGGACCTTTTCGAGGAACAGCGTATTCCTTGCTTTTTGCCCCTGAGCAGACTTTCTGACATTCGTCCATGTGATGATGCTCATAGTTGAGGCCCATCTATTTCCTCTCCCGGGTTCTACTGCGTTATGTAAACGCTCAGCAGTGGATTCCCCTCCTGGGCGTGGAGAGTTAGGCTGTTCTCAGAGCTTGTGACAATACGACATTATTGTGTACACGTCCTCGTGTCTCCCCCACAGGTTTCCATGGAGAGGGGCGTAACAGGGGCTGGAGTGGCTGGTTGAGGGCAGTGCCCCCTCTGACTTTAGTGCCAATGTTATCCAACCTCCTTTTATCATTGGACAGTTTGCCAAATTGGTCCCAATTGGCTTCCTCCTTCAGAAATGGCTTTCTGCTCAAGTGGCCTTTCTTTTAGCAGTTTCCATTTTTCTTCATTGGTTTATATGGTTGTAATATTAATAATTGTGGTACTTGCAGCATTTGGGAGCATGTCTCAGACTTGGCAAACACTCCAGGGTGCAGCTCTGCTCGCCACTTTGCTTTTCATCCATTTTCCTGTTCTGAAGCAGGGCCGGAACCTCAGTTTGCAGTCTGTGTCCCTCTGCAGCATCCTGAGTTTATTTGCTGATGACTTCCAACCCAAAATCAGATGCAGAGTGTCACGGAACATGCAACACTGGCACAGAGGCCACTTCTGAAATTTAGTGAAAAGAAGGAAATTAGTACTTGCTAATGACCTACCAGGGGCAGGACTTTTCTTGGTGTTTTCATGGGTTGTTTGTTTAACCCTTTCTATATCAGCCTTGTGACACGTGGCATATCGCATTGCTTTTGTTTTTCCACCCTATAGCTGAGGACTAAAAGTTGTAGAGAAACTGAGAAACTAAGGGCCACAGGACAGAATCCGCGTTCAAATTCGGCCTTTTGACTCTTGATTTAGGGTTCCAGCCTGTGGTATAGGAATTAATACAGCATTTATATGAAATTATACATTTATGTCCATCTGTACGTAGTATACAGAGTCGATATTATGTAGCAGTTAATATTTGAAATAAGTACATTTTTAAAAAGTTGCCTGAAGCTGGAAGGCTACGGCCCAAAGCTCTTTGGCCTGCTCTGGAGGGGGGCCTGGGTAGGGGCTGGGCAGGGCTGCCACAGCATTCTGCGGGCCGAGGGGCCACCGCCCCCCACTCTCCACTGGGGCTGGGGGGCAGCTGCCCTGCTCCATCATGCCCCTCCTGGGTGATATCACCCGGTACCCAGATCCTGGACAAACATGCCACTCCGGGCCTGCTGTGCCCGAGGCCTGGGCCTCCCCCGCTGCAGGAGAAGCCCCCATGGGCCTCTGCTCCCCCACCCTTCCGGGGGGCTTCAGGGTGCCACCTGCTCCCCTGTGGACCCTGTTCCGCCTTTGGTCTTCCAGTGTCCCTCGGTGTGGTGCCCTGGACCACCATTCCTGCCCCTTGCACCCGACTTTCCCACTTTCCTTCTCTCGTTGGCGCGTGTCCTGATGCATGCTGTTTTTGGGCCAGTATGCCTGTGACTTCTCCTGTCTCCCTGTAAAGCCAGCCCCCCAAGGGCAGAGATCTCAGACTGTCCTCCTTGCTGCGTTGTCCCCTCACCGGGAGCTGGACGTGGCCTAGAGAGGCGCAGCCAGTATGTGTGGAATGAACGGCGGCTTCCCTAAATGGGTGTCTGCAG
>PVIY010011413.1:0-40469 GCA_004026745.1 Myrmecophaga tridactyla | reverse complement strand
TGGGGCAGAGGAAGTTGTGCTGGGAATAGGAAGCTTGAGGATCGGTGGAGCTGATCCTAGTAAATTAATGATGCTGCCACTTCCTTTCCAGCTCTGGACTGGGTCTGTGTTCGCTCCTGCACTCCCCTGACTCTGCCCTTTCCACCCCCTTCCTACACCCCCCCCACCTCACCCACCCACCCCTGCTGCCCTGATGCTCCAGCTAAACTGATTCCCTGGACACAGGATTCCTTTCTGATTCTGGAGCTGAGCCACAGAGCACCTTTCTTCCACTGTCACCCCTTCTTTCTCCCCCTGCCCCCCTTCTCCCTCTCCTGAGCCTTGCTGGGCGACTCCCCTGAGTCTGGCTCTATGTGGGACCTGGGCTTCTGGCCTTGGGAAGAACTGGCTCTGGCAGCGCCTGTGAGGCTGTCAGGACCCTCGGGCTTGGCTTCCTCTTTATAGGGCGGGGTCAGTGATGGCCCAGGGCCCCCTTTCCTGGAGTCCCTGTCCATATCCCCGAGCTGAGACTCAGGACACCACCTGCCTTCTGTCCCTGGGTTGCAGGGTGCAGCGCTCTCACTGGCTGGTGAAGATTTTGTTATTTCGTGGTGATCACAATATTAGTGCTAAACATAACAGTAATGATTATGGGGGACTGCTTGCTGATAAATGTCATGCGCCTATGTTAAGTCATGTGATTCTGTCCTTACGAACTGTAAAATAGCCATCACCACCGCCTCCACCGCCACCACCATCACCACCGCCTCCACCGCCACCACCATCACCACCGCCACCACCATCACCACCGCCTCCACCGCCACCACCATCACCACCGCCTCCACCGCCACCACCGCCTCCACCGCCACCACCGCCACCACCACCGCCTCCACCACCGTCACCGTTGTGGTTGTTGTCATCACACTGATTTACAGATGAGACCGCCTGGCCTTTGGCTGCGCCTGGTCCTGTACCCCGTCTGCACGAACCCGCCGTTGGGCCTTGGGCCCCATGCATCTGGGATGTGTGGTTCTGCGGTTAATGTCTCTTTCTTTCCTCTCCCCTCTTTCTCATTAGGTCAAGTACAAAAGGGATTTTGAAGAAAGCAAAGGGAGGGGCTTCAGCATCGTCACCGACACCCCCGAGCTGCAGAGGCTGAAGAGGACCCAGGAGCAAATCAGCAACGTAGGTGGCTGCTTGTTCCACGACTTTATGACCCAACCACGGGTTTCCGGTGAGGGTGTGGGCTGGGTCGTGGGGTTCCCTTTGTCGTGTGCGTGTACCGGGCGTGCCCAAAGGTAAGCTGCCGTTGGCGATCAACCCTCCCCCCCGCCATTGAGTTCACCGCACTTAGCAGGAGCTGAACACTTCAGGCATCCGACGGGACAATTAGAAGTGTGTTCGGAAATACCGTCCTTGCTATTAAAAGAAGTTGTAATACAATATCGGGGTATCCCAGTTTGAATGGTTCTCAGCTTTTGAAGTTTTCCAAAATAGTACTTTTATAATTAAATTTTAAAAAATGGATAGTGATTTATTTCTTGGGGATAAGCACATAAAATATGCATATAAGTTACCTACTTTATAAACTTATTTGCTAATTATGCGTATATGAGATTTCAACACTTTAAATGAGATGTTTGCTTAAATGAGGTATGATGCCTACTCTTTGAAATAAATGGTTCTATATGTAGTTGCGTCAGAAGCTTCATTCTTTTTTGTAATAATATATTTTTTCTTGATAAGGAAAATCAAGACTAGCAGAAGTTCAGGACATGTTAGGGGTTGAACATTGTTAATTCAGTACTCATTAAGAATAAACTGGTTTTCTTAATTTTGTAATCCATCACAAGAATCCATTTTGTAATTACAGAATCTATAATTTTGCAATTTGTTTTGTCCAAAGCATTGTATGTCAAAAGGCATTTTTTTCCCAAGAAAAAAGTACGTCGGTTTTGGATATCCAAGAGGAAATCTGAATGAAAATCTGTAACTGTGTATGTGATATAAAAGTCTGAGCAAACATGAAAATTCATACCATTTTTTCCCGAGAAGTGTATTTTGGATGTCATTTGTACAGTCATTAAAATTTGTATATCTAGATGAAATAAGTGATATAGCTTTAATTTCCAAGAAATATTTTATCAGCAGATGGTTTTAAACTCACTGATATTTGGCTATCACCCTGGCATCTATAAAAATGGCAGTTTGCAGACAGACTTATGGTGCATGATTTGAGAAAAAATGGATTTGCCCAAAGTTCAAAAACAGAATTATTTGACACGTTAAGATTGTATTTAGGAAGCGGGTTGAGGCAGAGTAAACTGGTTGTTTCGTCGCATTTCCTAAGGTTTGCACACACCTGCTCTTTAAATGATCAGTTTACATCAGTGGGGACTTTCTCCTTTGAAGAGGAAGGGTTTCTGACTTTCGTCCCATAGTCTTTATATCCGACAGCTCACCAATCATGAATACTGAAGAGCTCTTTCTTTCTTCCTCTCTGTGGGTTCCTTAAATCAAAAACTTATTTTCACTTTTAACAATGACATGCAATTAAGAGGTATATTCTATCTGCAGTTGTAGTCAGTTGCATTTCTTTCTTTGAATTGTCTTTGGAGAACTTTTTTTTTTTCAAAAACAAACATGAAATTATATCATTAATCTTCAACTATCACAGAAATTTATTTCAAAAAAAGAATTAAGCATTTCTACTAAAGAGATCCACATGTCAGCGAGTATAAGGATTGCAGTTTATTCAAAGGTAAGCATTTTTATTTATATTGAAATTAAGTCAGTATTCATATTTAATAAGAAAAGGACTGATTGTTTCATCAACCTTTATCATTAGCAGGAACGTTCATTTTATTCAATGCCAGATGTCATTTGCAGAGCCATTCTTAATTATGCGAAAAACCCTATAAAACAGGTATGTACTACTCTCTATTTTATATATATATAGCAGTATATACAAAATACCATTTAGATTAAACTTATAATTTGGATAAAGTTGAGTCTTAAAAGCATACAATTTGGCAGCACGTATTTTTTATTTTTATTTATTTGTTTATTTTTCAGGGGCAGGCACCAGGAATCGAACCCGGATCTCTGGCATGGCAGGTGAGAATTCTCCCACTGAGTCACTGCACCGCCCAGCACCACTTTTTAAAAAACAAAAGAAAACGTTGCAACGTCTCAATGTTAGGAACCACAGCAGTCTTAGATGTGGTTTGCTTGGCTGCGATGGGGCATATTAATGTTAGAAAAGCAGTGAAAATACAGATTCCACAATATTGCTGTTGGGTGTCCACTCCTGAAGAGGGTAGGCTGGTCATATTCCACGGTCGCGTGGATTTATGACTCACTTATGAGGCTGTAACTTCATGAACGTTTTCCGTTACCTCTCAGGGTTTTCCGTAATATTCAGTGATCCTTTGCTCTGCGAGCCTCGGGTTGAATGCAGAGGGGGTACTTCGGCGAGTCCAGTTTTCCATATCACTTGCAAATAACCCCAGACACTGACATAGATCGGCCACATCCAGGCTGCTATTTTTGAAGGACACCTGGATTTGTCAGTTTTGAGAGGATGAAGGTGAGAAAGTGTCCAGACTGGAGATCCAAGTTGGATCTGAGGAGGGACAGAACGGAGCTGACTCACCCAGGAAAGCAGAAGGGGTTTAGGACTGCGAGTCTTAACATCTACGCTCCAGGTTTAATAGAGGCAAGTTAGGGGCCTCTGTCTTTCCTTTTCCTTTCACTTCATTTTGTACTTGTTTTTGGTTTATTCTATCCTGGAATATTCTGTGGATCTTTCTAAGCTTCCTTCAATACCCTCTGGACTAAAGAAAGCATAGAGACATGAAGCCGTGGATTTGGTGACATCTCCGAGGTGTTGGATGGGCATTTTTAATTGCTCGTTCTGTGTCAGTGTCATGAAATTCTTTTCGGCCACTCTCAAATTCATTTGTCTGGGATTTCAGATCATTTGAAAATGCTCACCCAGTCTGCACAAGTGAGTGAGGTGTGGGATAGAATACAACTCTAAATTTCAAATGGTGTGTGTAGAATGGGCAAGACCCTGGCTTCTTTCCTTTGGGGTCTGTGATGACAAGGTATCTAACATGTGAGGTTTATGAAATGCTGCAATGTGAAATTCTTCTGCTGTGTTGCCTACTTAGTATAGCTGCAGGAAGAACAAGAGAAGAGAGGGGATTTCAGAATTTGTCAAATGGGTGGGAAGAAATAGAACTTGGCATCTAAAGTAAAGCAAAAAGGACCTTTCCTGAAATTCCAGAACATGTCTTCATTTTATTTATGTAATTAGGTGGAATTTGGTTGCTTGCAAGATCGCATCTTGGACATGGAAACTGGCTAAGTACTAGACTTGGAGGCTATTTGTCCTGGAAGCCTGAAACTGCAGCCAAGCCACTTAGTTGGAGCACATGCTCAGAAGCGCAGCTCTTGATTCAAGCATGGTCTGCAGAAAGCAGCAGTTTTGGGCTGAGCCAACTTAGGGGCTGGGGGTCAGCAAGCTCAGTCCTGCAGACTCTCCCAACTAAGGCACCCCCCCACCTTGCACCCCACACCCAGACTCCAAGGCAAACATTGAGAAATGGCAGAGATGTGCTGACCCAGCTGCCCATTTCCTCTAAAGCACAACTCATGGGGTGAACTGAGGAGTCCTGTGACTTTGGGCATTTGAAAACCTCTTTCCCTGTTCTTCTAGCTCTAGTTCCTGTGGGTCCTTGCCAGGGCTGCCTCAGCTCCCAGATGCCCCATCCTCCTGTTGGTGGGTAGAGCACCTGGGGTCCCTGCAGCAGGACAGCAGAGCAGCATCATGGCCATGTGTCCTGGGCTCAGCTCACCTCACCTCCCAGATGCCCCGTCCTCCTGTTGGTGGGTAGAGCACCTGGGGTCCCTGCAGCAGGACAGCAGAGCAGCATCATGGTCATGTGTCCTGGGCTCAGCTCTCCTCACCTCCTGCGCCGTCATGGGTGAGTCCCCACCTGCGTAAACCCAGCAGTGAAATGGTAGCACCAGCACCCAGGGAGATGTTTGCAGCCTCTGTGCTGTAGCTGAAAACTGGATGTCTATTTTCTAATTTATTTCAGGGGCAAGAGAAACGCCACTGGAAAGGCAAGGGAGACACAATGTTGATGACAAGATCCTGACTCTTACAGGCTGAGTGCAATGGTAAGTGTGCTGTCATTTCTTCTGCCAGCGTGTGTGCTTGTCCTCGACGCACAGAGGGAATCAGTGTGCATTCGCGTGTTGGCTTCGGGACATCTTGAGAACCCTCTTCCTTCCATCACTACCCACAGACAAGGCTGACAGCACTTTTGTCGGGCGCGCACGCTCTTTCCCTCATCCTCCCGTGGCCTCGGGATTTGGTCCTCTCCCCCGTTTCCCAGGTCCCCCTTCCCCCACTCCTCTCAGTTCAGCATCCCCATTCATAAGAAATACTTACTTGCTTTAGAAGAAAAGCTAGGACTGATGCCTTTTTAACATTCTAGAAAAATTATCCTCTCTGTAGTTTGATATTGAAATGGGCTTATTTTTAGTTTTCTTCTGATACAGCTGCAGAATTTTTCATTGAATTCTTAGGATGTGAAATAAATTGGGTTCCCATTAATAAGCTCACATGGAGACTGCTGATTTAGTTCCCAGAGATCTGAGGAGTTAGCTTCAAAAATACCAGATTATTGGAGCTAAACGTTGCCTAATAATTGAATAGCCGTGTCTATGAACTATTAAAAGATTTGATTCAAATCAGGTTGAGTGTAAGGGCGAGCATCAGGGCGGGGTGATTATCTAGGGATTTGGCCTCTGTTTGTAATTTAAATAAATCATTTTGATGGAGACGGACTGTAGCCGTGCTCAGACTGCTGGCGGGGTGGAATTGAGTTGTACGGTGGACAGAAGACAAGCAGTCCAGAGAAATCCCCAGCGGCGAAATTTGTTATGTAATTGGGTCAACTCATGCATGAGAAATGCATGCTAATTGTAAACCGGTGGCGAAATTACAGAGTAGGAGGCAATTAGATCTTATATTAACCCAAACGACTGACATAGAAGGATTTTCTTTCTTTTTTTCCATAGTCGGCAAACAAAAAAATGTTTTAAAAGGTGAAAAATAGAAAGTCGTTCAAGGTTGTGGACTCTGTTCCTTCTATAAGAGTCATATATGTTTTACAGTTAATGAAAACTGGATCTGAAAGCATCTCATTTCGAGTCGTTACATCTAGTGACTAAGTAGCTTAGAAGGAGAACAAGGTCCTGCTTTTCTCGTAACTTACAAGTTGGTTGATTAACTCAGAAGATTGATTAAGGGGGCGGTGGCTTAGATTTAAGTTCTTTGAGAGCCCTGTTTTCAGAGGGAATCTCTGTGGTGCTTTAATGGACCATGCTTTATCTCCAGAGTGGCCCCCAAAACTCTGCTCCCACTAGTAGGGGGTCTGGTAGCGTTCTCTTTAGAGGCAGAGATCAAACATGTCAAAGAAAATGATAGAGCAATAACCAGTATTTTTCTTATAATACTAGCAGATGGATAAATGCTTCATTTGCTTTGAGACTTTGACATCCCCCATCTACTGAGACGCTCTAAACAGCCTCTCTTCAGGGAAAGTGCTTCTATAAGGAACACTCACACTTTCACGAGAAAAGTGTATGGAAAATTACCCCCTGGTTCTTTCTCGTTTCCAAGTCCGTGGTTTCCTGCCACCTGGTTTTGCTTTATTTTTCCATGTAGGGCAGAACTTCAAAGGATCTCTTTTTATCTCTTCTTTTCAGCCTCCGTTTTTTAGCCACAATCACAGAAACAAATGCACCCAGCCCAGTAATTATTTGTGCACGGTGAGTAAAGAGTTGCGGTGGTAAAGATGGCCTTGTGTTAAGGGGGGCTTGGGGAAGGGCTCCTAGTGAAATAGTTAATGCGTATGGCTTCTTTTTCCACATGGAGGCTCAGGACTCGACAAATAATTTCAGGAGATCCTTCTTCTGTGACATCCTTTCTCCCCCGCTCGTCCTGCATGTGTGTTACCGCAGTCACCTCCTAACTGGCTCACCTCCTTGCAGGCTCTTTCTTTTCCTTCCACGGCATCTTAAACACTGTCACCAGAAGAGCCTTTCTAAAATACCTCTTTCATCCTATTATAACCCTACTAAAAATCTTTCCTCGGGCCTTCACTTTGATGGGAGAAAGTTTAATTTCCAAAACCTCTTATTCTTGACTCTAATGGCCGTCCACCCTCTGCCCTGAATTTTCTTTCACCTCACCGTCTGCCACTCTGCAGCAGCCTCTCCCTCTCCCTCTGGGCCTGGCTGCTTGCTCTGCTCTGGCTTTTGCACAAGTCTTTCTTTTTCCCTGGGACAGCGCTGCACGCTCCCTGAATGCCACTCCCGCTGGTCCTGGACCCGGGCTCAGGCCCCGGCCTTCTCTGCATCTCTGAATTGTCATGCTGCTTGTGTCATGCCTGGAGTGGGCACCGCGTTTGCCTGATTCCACAGCTTGGTTTCAGCTGGCATCTCACGTGTCTCACCCCCTTAACTTCAGGAAGGCAGAGATCACCCAGTGCCTTTCAGTTATTTTTTGTGCCTCTGACAGTGCGTGGTCTGGCACCTTGTGATTTGTCACCCCCTTCGCTTAGGCCCTCCTTGGCCCCTGCCTGGGTTACGGGACGGACCCTTAGATTCTTGTCTTTCCCCCTCACCACCACATTGCTTCTCCCCTTCCCCAGCATCCTCCGACCGGGCTTCCGTAAGTCTCCCCAGAATGCCCACTGGATCCTGTCCCTCTTCAGTTCTGCCCCGTGGGGCACACGGGCAGCCCTGGGCGTGGAACACGTCGTTCCCGGCTGCAGCCCCACGGCCCCTCCCAGCTCAGAGCCCCTCCCTGACTGCCCGTCGGAAGGCTGGCTCTGCAGCTGCACGAGAAGTTTCTCACCCCCGGCCCGGGCCCTGGGCACGTACGGCCTGTGCCAAACCAGATGAACGAGTGAGTGGACTTTTGGTGCCGGCGTGTCTTGACCTAGCCCTCTGCCGGGCACCCTTGGGTGGCTCCTCACGGACACCTGTGGCCCCCTGCCCAGGCCTCCTCCTTTTTATGCTTTGCTACTTGTACTCAAATATTCAGTGATATCTTTACTTTTATTAAAAGACTGTAGCATGTGGATTCCTTCCTAGAGTGAGAGTAGAACAAGAAGTTCTCAGTTTCTCCATTTCCTGGTGTTTTCTTCTTTGAGAAGCGTCTTCCTCTCCTACCAGCTCTTCCACTCAAGGCAGGTGCAGTTTTCCCAGGGTGTACAGGGAGGAGCCACCGGCCCTCGGGCATGAGCTGGCAGGCCCGGCCGGTGCCCAGCAGCGCCCACGAATGCACGGCAAGTGAGCAGGGCTGAACGTGGGCACTCCCTGTGCCCGCTCTTCTGCTGAGACCCTCTCTGTCAGCACGCCCTTAGCTTTGGAAACTGCTCTGAATCTTGTCAGTCCTTTTGTTTTGTGCTACTTGGGAAGCAGGTATTTTTCACACTTTGCTACTTTTACTCCAATATTTAGTGACTACAGTTTTATTAAAAGACTGTGGGGCGGGCCACGGTGGCTCAGTGGCAGTTCTCGCCTGCCGTGCCGGAGACCCGGGTTCGATTCCCGGTACCTGCCCCTGCAAAAAAAAAAAAAAGACTGTGGAGTCATACCCTCAGCAAAGGAGAATCACTTGCTTTCCAATGTGGCATGTAAGAACCACATCCAATCAGAAAAGTGAGGACTGCCTGTTTTTAAATGTCATAGCCAGAGTTCTCTCTCTCTCTATATATAGAACATAAGTTATTATTATATAAACATGTTATAGATATATAAACTTATCTATGGGGAATTAAATAACATAGGTTTTGTGACAGTGCTTTGAAAACTCCAGAGTCTGATGTAAGTTCCTCTCCTAAGCCGGTTTATTTAGTGGACTTGATGACTCCGTCCTCTCTACCTGCTGCCAGTCTAGGAACACGCCTTCATTCTTTTTTTTAGTTTTTCTTATTTTCAAACAGACTGATCTTAATGCAAGAAAAAACAAAACCCAACGTAAAACTCCTTCTAAATTCTGGTTCTAGTCCTTAATTGGGCCTTTCAGACTTTTTTCATCTGCAGTTTTCGAGTCACAGCCATTTCCAGGAACAAAGGTAACTTCCAGTAGTAATTATGTTTTTAAGTTTGGAATTATGTAGCTCAGGACGGAGGCGATGCAGGACCTGTGCTGGCAGTGTGACCTGGGCAGTGAGAGGGATGAGGAGGGTCACAGTGTGACGGTGGAAATGTCCCGCATCACTGGAAGGACTAGCTGGTTTGAAATATTTTGATTTCCAGTGTATTATACAAATTTAAAACTTTTAATGTTAAAGAAAAACTAGGAATCTTATGTATATATATATATAAATATATGTCTGTGGAGTCCCAAGATGTAGCAATCATTAATGATTATGCCAGACATTTATAATTTCAAGAGCTTTTTGGAGGTCAGCTTAAAATTTGTTGTTTTTTAGTTAATGCAATTAATAGTCAACCTAGAAGGTCATGACTCAAGGGAGACATTGTACAGAGATTAATTTAAAACCCGTTGGTAACCCAAGCCAAGTTAAAACAATTAAAGAAAATTGCATCATTTGGAAGCCAGAAGCAAGCTAAAAGCAAGAATGTCTGTTTTTTCTTTGTAGTTTTCAGTATATGCAGATTTACTCTCTAATCAGCATTTCATTTTCCTAGAAGACTTAGGTCCTGGAGATTGCTGTTTTTACTCTTTGCTTGAGCTCCCCTTCTCTGCTCTTTCCTTTCTTGGCTGTCAGGTCTGCTTGCTGCTCTTCCTCTCTACCTGGAGGGCATTTTGCTGCTGTGGAGACCCCCCAGGTGTGGCCCCCCCACCTGCTTCTGAGAATAGATGTCCTTATGGACACATATCTGTTTGTACCTAGGATTGATTTCTTTTTGGGGCCGAGTTAACTGTGGCAAAGCCAACTTTAATTGGTTTGAATTAAACTTTTGCATCATTCCGTACTTAGAACTACTGAAGTGTTGGAATTTGTCTGCAGTTGGCAAAATTAGAAAATGAATGTCAATCTAGAAAAAAAGAGCAAAAGAAAAAACTTTAAAAAATCATTCTATTCTCTTTAACACGTTACTTTTGATAGAGAACTGATTCCCCTAAAACAAAGTGATTTAACATTTATTGTGTTGTTCAGTTAGTTTGTGCACTTTGAGTGCAAGTAGCAGTTCTCGTTCATGTTTGCGTCCTCTGGACACGGTGCTTTGGATATAAAGAATGAGATTGGAAGAGGACGGTATTTGTCCATTAGGCATTTGCTGTGAGCATCCCATGCGCCGGGCTCTGTAAATTGCAGAAAAAGTGAGAAACCCACTGATAATTGCTGTGGCTGGGAAGAAGCACCTTTAGGGCAACGTGAGCGTATGGGGCCGAAGATGGTGCAGCACAGAAGAGGTGAGCACAGGGAAAGGTGGGCACAGGTAAAGGTGGGCACAGGTAAAGGTGAGGAGGAGGGGATGAACATAAGGTGAGGGACATGCAATCTCTACTTGCTGGGCTACAGCCAGAGAGGAGATTACTGAAATGCAGTGAGGTAAGATTGTGAAAAGATCAATTTCGTATTTTCAAATGTTCAGAACTTTAATTTAACATCAGTAAATCCAAGATAAAATTCTTTAGGAGATACCACTTTTGAAAACCTATCTACTGATTGAACACTCATTTGTGAGTATTTACTCTGTGCCGGGGAGTTTGTCAGGGGTGCAGTCGGGGGGATGTCAGAGGATATTATGGGATGCAGTGGATGGGGGTGGGCACAGCCTCTGAGGCGTGCAGCCTGCCGCTGGCCTCTGCCCGAGCTCCTCACTGCAGCGCCGTGCCAGCTGTGCTGATCATGGCAGGGGAACATCTGGCCCAGGTGTGGGGGGTAAAGGAGTTGAACCCATGCCGTCACTCATTCTAAACAGCTTTTAAAGCACTTGGTGGAATCATTTCCTTGAATAGTGGTCCATACTGTTGTTTGCAGAACAAGTACTAGTTTCTGCAATAAATTTTGTCTTCAAGTTTGTGCACATTAGTAGGTGTACTAGAAAATATCATTCAAAATCAAGCCAGAGCATAATATTATGTATGAAATGTCAAAATTTTTCATTTTCAGAAAAGCATCGATCAACTTTCAGGAAAGGTTAAAAAGATCACTGTCTTAAATATGTGTGTGCATGCACTAAAAATTCATGTGTATGCACATATATATTTTCTCTATTTTGGTTTTCTGGGCTTAGAAAGGTGAAACGTTTTGAAAGTAAAACTATTCAAGAGAACAAATTTTCATTCCTCTCTTTCCCAGTCCCTGCCTCTGTAGTGATACTTTCAGATTCCAACATTTTCATGACGGGGCCCCAAATACTCAGAAGACGGGCTGCACTTGCAGGGCACACCTGTGTTTGAAATGGGCACCTGTGCACATGGGACGGGGATGATTTTCACACTCACTCGGCATGCGTATCTGAGTAGTGAGGTAGCGGGAGGGTGAGCCAGCAGGCGGGGTCCCCCCATCCCCCCACTCCGGCGAGCTCTGGGCCTTTTTCTGCCGCATGTCCTTTTGCTAGATCGGACCGCTGAGGCAGTGTGGCCTGAGTCTCAGGCCTGCTGAGAATATTAAGGCTCCTGTGGGTTGTAGCACAGATTAGCTGGCGAGTTCCCTGTGGGAGAAGTAAAGTGAGTTTCTCTAAATGAATTTATCCGCTGCTGGGAAGCTCTTTGTCTCCTCCAGCACGGAGAGCTGTGTGCTGGCTGCGCGCCACTCGTTTCCCTCACTTCCTTCCTGAGTTTTTCCAGCCCACCCGTGTGCACTGATGCAAGTACTTTCCTAGCCTTGGTTCACATTTATTTATTTGTTTTTGCCAAATAGGGCATTTGATATATTAAATTATTAAGTATTGTGAAGGTGGAGTCATTATATACCTGATATTACTAGGAGGAAAAGATACTTGTTTGTACCTCTGAGATTAATGTAAAGGGCTCTAGTGTTATTCATATAATTAAATAACCCGCATCACTGGGTCATCTGGAGTAAAACGATGAGCTTGTTGTGTGTTGCATTCTGACCATAGTGTTACATTCTTGGTTGAAAATTTGTGAAATATTTGGTAAGTGGGAAAGACGGTTAGAACTCTTTATATTGCTTCCAACTTCTATTCCATTGCTATTTCTGTTTCTAGGGTCAGATTTAAACCTTTAAAGCTTCTAAATTCTGCACAGATTAGGGTGCTCCCCCTAAATGAAATGAATTCTAAAACCTGCACAGCAAACTCTGAAACACAGTGGGCGCACATAACTGGAATGTAGCCGGCGTGCACTGGACGCTCTGATTGCAGACCTGGGGGTGTGTGTGGAGTTCAGTGAACTCTCCTCTGTTCTGGGTGCCCTTTTCCTGGTTGGGGTCCTGTGCACCTACTCAGGCTGACTGGGAGGGGGTCTTCCCATCCACTTCCTGCGTTGTCTCCCGACACCTAGGTGTGGGTGTAAATTCTGGGACTGTGGTTTGTGGGTGGCTGAGAACGACACTGTTGCACGCTGTTAGGCTGTCCTGTGCTCTGCTACTTCTCTGGAGGCGTGGCGAGGTGTTGCCGCACTTGTCCCGGTGACATCTTTGCCTATAGAGCAGGAGCCGAATGACTCCCTTTGCACCTTGGCAGGAGTGGGCCAGCTTCTGTGCCCCGCTGTAGGTAAGGGCCGCCGCTACTGCCTGCTGCCCTGAGCTGCGCGGGCCTCCAGCCCATCACTTGTCCCCAGCGGCCCTTAGGGAGCCATGGGGATAGCTGCTCCCCAAGGAGGCTCAGCTGGGGCATTGCGCAGGGCTTGCCTGGTGCCTGCTCAGATCCCCACGTTTGCCACACTGTCTGCTTTTCTTAGTGACCCCCGAGATGGCCACAATCATCCTCCTTCATGGGGGGGAGCAGGTACAGTGCTTCCAGTGTTGCTTCTCCCTGCACCCTCACTTTTGGGAGCGACACCTGCAAATCCTGCTTCCAGCCCGTGTGTCCTGGACATTTAGCTGATGGGGGCCTGTGTGCATTAGGCCAGGTGTGCCCTGGAGCACTTAGCTGATGTGCCTGTGTGCATTAGGGCAGGTCTTGAAGTTCCCCAGTCCTCAGCCCCGGGGCTTGACCCCCTCGTCACAGAACCTTCCCTCTGGATGGTCCTTCATGCTGGGCAGCAAGGGGGCTTGGAGTGGGGTTTCCCAGGTGACACTTGGTTTCAGACGTCATGCTTGCTCCCCTCAGGCTGGACTGACCCGTCCTGTCCCACCCCTCTCCCAAGGGGCCCGCTCCGTGCCTGGCTGTGGTTGGGCCGAGGACACAGTCTCTGCCCTTACGGCCCAGCCGGAACAGTCCACACCCTGGGAAGTAGTGAGAGGACCTGAGCCCAGAGTGGCCCCCACCCCAGCTGTGACTTGGTGGGGGTCACAGTTGGCTGGCAGGAGGGGGTGGCATGAGGTGAGCTTCTGAAAATGAATTAGGCAAAAAGTGGACGTGGCCAAGAGACAATCCCAGAGCACTGGACAGAAATGACACGGATCAAGAGGGAAGGTGAGGCTGTGGGGCAGCTTACCCTCCGGGGGGCCAGGGCTCCTGTGCATGTGCGAGGTGAGCTGGCAAAATACACGAATCAGGCTGCGAAGAGCCTCCGGAGTCCCCTGCCTGCACGTCGCAGTTGGGGGCCTCACATAGGGGCAGAGGCGACCCTCCAGCCTACTCCAGTCAGGGCCCAGAGGCAAGGCTGGCATGGGGCATTTGGCTTGGGCACCATTGCCAAGGGGCAGCTCATCTGCAGCTTGTTTCTTTATCCTCAATGCGATTATAACGTATATACTCACAAGAACGCACTGACGTGCAGAACATCTCAAAGACTCACCCGTGACTCTATAACTAGACCACATCACCTTTGTTCCAATATAAACTAAGAATGTTAAAATAAATTTTGTTGCCATGTGAGTGATCAGGGTCAGGTGCAGAGGGGTGGTGTGCCAGTTTGAAAATATTATGTCCTGAGAAAAGCCATGTTTTAATCCTGATCCAGTCTTGTTAGGGTACATTTCTTTTCATCCTGATTCAATACTGTAGGTTGGAAACTTTTAATTAGATTATTTCCAGGAGACATGGCATGCCCAGTTGTGGGTGTGACCTTTTCATTAGGTGTGGGTGTGACTCCACCCATTCCACGTGGGTCTTGATGAGTTTACTGGAATCCTTTAAAAGAGGAAACATTTTGGAGAGAGTCAGAAGCAACAGAAGCCTCAGAGCTGACAGAGAGAGCAGATATAGATGCTTAGAGAACAGTTGCTTCAGAGAACAGACACATGGATGTTTGGAGATGCTTGGAGCCCAGCAGATACCACGATGAGATGTTAAGCAAGCCAGAAACTGGAGAGAGCCAAGGGAAGCCAAGAGATGAAAGCCAGCAAAGAAGCAAAGTGAGGAACCCCCACACGAACAGAGACTGAAAACAGTGAAGCCCAGGAGCAAGGGACCAGCAGATGCCAGCCACATGACTTCCCAACTAACAGAGGTGTTCCAGCTGCATCAGCTTTCAATTAAGGTAGCTTTTCCTGGATGCCTTAGTTTGGACGTTTATGTAGGCTTAGAACTGTAAACTTGTAACTTATTAAAGTCCCTTTTTAAAAGTTGTTTCCGTTCTGGTATATTACTTTCCTATAGCTTGCAAACTAAGACAGTTTTAGCAAACTACAACAGGTGGGAACCAGACAACTTCCCATGTAGGGGAACCAGGTAGACATGGGGTTAAGCATGAGGTGGCCCTGTGGATTGATTAGACCTGAAGTATCAACTTTATCCTGAGGTTTGGAGAGTCATGAAAAGGTATTTTTTGGTTAGGGAATGGCATTAGCATTCAGGGTCATTGTCTAGCATTGGCACTGGGTTACCCAGTCGTGGTGTCACCAGGGATTTCACAGTCAGGCCCCTGCGGCTGGCTGCCAGTCCAGGGTGGTGTAACTCTAGCACTTGTTGGTGCTTGAGGAGAATAAAATAAAATAAGTCATGTCTTACACTGCTGTACTTTTAAGTGACGCCAAGTCTAAGCAATAAGTTTAGTTTTATGGCATTAACTCAGATTGGATAGCAAACACTGAACGGAGGTCTGTGTGCCGTGTGAGAACAGGGGCTGGCAGGCTCGCACTCCAAGGGGCAGGAGAGAGGGAGAGCCGGCCCAGGTAGGCACAGTGAGCACTGCACACAGGGCCACACGCCCTCTCGTACGGCAGCGGAGAGAAAGCCTCGCCCCCCCAAAATGTCTGCAGTCACGGGTGTTCTTTTCAACTTATTGTGTTTTAGTGAAGATTCGGCTGGCCCTGCTGCTGCTGTCGCTGGCAGCTTTTTAAAGTCCGACGACAAAGCATGCTGGACCTGGCTTGGACTCAGAAACCTCGCCGTCTCTCGTTCATCGGAAAGGTCAGAGATTGTAGCCGCACGCTGGCCGGCTGGGACCCTGGTGGACAGAAATGGTCCGGGAGAGGCTTGGTCCCTTACGGTTGCACGTGTTGCCTCCCTGGGTCAGCTGCAGAGGCACAGACTCTAGTGTGTGAGTATACTTGTGACCCCCAGAGGCTGTCTGTGTAAGGAACGGAGCACTGGTGCTGGTAAAGGCAAAGGTGCTGGCTGCATTGGGGTGCAGGTTCAGTGTTTTGTGTTGCTGTGGAATACGTGGTTAAGAAACAAGAAGTAACTTCCCGCGTTATGTGGATTAGGAGATAAATTCTTAAGATTCTTGTAGTTTTAAAAAATGATCTGTTTCTGTGGGACTTTACCTGTCACCGGCCAGGCCTCTTTTCTCCTCTCTCCCAAATGGGAAGCTAATATTGGATGCTTATTTTGAGTTGCAAGGATCAGTGAAGGCAGGATGGAAAAGCCTCTGCGTGCCTCAGGAGACAGGCACTGCTAACTAAGAAGGGGCTCGGCTCAGCTCTCTTGGAGCCAGGCATGCGGCAGGATGATTGGCCTTCCCCTCTGGCCTTTTCCAGTTGTGTTACAATGTCACTCGGAGGCCCAGAAAGGCAGTTTAGTCTGGCTGGGGAGGGTCGGGGTGCGAGTGGCCCTGCAGGAGGGGCGGGCCGAGCGTCGGGGCTGCTCTCCTTGGCAGATGGATGGTTTGTGTAAGCCCTTCCAGGTCGCCTGTGGAAGCACAGGGGCGGCGATGATTCCTGAGGATCCCAAATGGGATGTTTGGAAATGAGGGGAAAAGTGGGGCGTTTTATAAGAGGTCTGGTTTTGTTCCTGCTTGTGGTGGTGTACTTGGAAAGGCTGTTTGAGAGGAACTAAGGTTGATGGCACTGAAAGAAGTCAGCCTGACCTCCTTCCTGCAGTGGGAGGTTGTGCAAGTCTGTTGAACCCTGTTGGAATCCAAGGGCACTCCGAAGGACAGAAGAGGGGATAATTAGAACAGGCAGAAGTTAAGCCATAATGAGCAGTAATCCTAAGGAAACTTAAAACAGCAAAAACACTGCATTATTTATTTGGATTCAATGGGCGCTTGCCAAGGGAGAGACAGCTGGCTTTCTGCTTTGCAGAGTGTTTGTGGACTTGAGAAGAAGCTGTCCATCAGTTCGGAGCACTCCCTAAACTCTTGCTTCTAGTCAGATCTACCTGTAAAATGAAGTGGGAACATCTTCCCGAGAGGCTGTGGCATAGTGACTGGCTGGTCCAAGTTTGAATTCTGCCTTCACCCATGCCACCACCACTGTCCATCATTTTCTAGCTTTCTGCCTCACCAGACCTTTGGGCACTAAAAGCACTGATTTCAGAGGCAGACGAGATTTGGGTTCCAGGGCTACTGCCTGCTTTTCTCTGTGAGCCTAGGAAATCGAGCAGCCAAGTGATTGCTGCACTTCATTGAGTCTGAATGTCACACCTGTAAGACGGAAATAAAAATATTTACCTTGCAGGATTCCGATGAGAATTCAATATTAGCTCTTATAAGTAAATCACTTAACATAGAGCTCAATGACTGCTTTATTATGTGATAAGCTGAAAATTGAGGAGTGGTCTTGGTATGAAAATGTTTTAAAGAGTCATTTCCTTTTGCATTTGTTACATACAACAGCAGCAGTATTTGCAGTCTTAAAGTTTATTACCATTTGTAAATTTATCTTATTTTATTTGAACTTCCCCAAAATCAAATGATCACCATCGCTCACAGCTATGTATATTGCATCTTCATTAAATACGTGGCAGAATTTTCCTGCTATAGATAATCTCTGTTATAAAACTTTCACTGCCGCAAGTGGAACTTCACCCTTTTAATGAGGGTAAGTGTAGTGACCCAATGATTCTTGTATATTCACAGTGAAAAGAAAATTCTCATTACAGCAGCTTGGCACAGCACGTGTTCTAAGTTCGCAAATGGATTGCTTCCCGATTTTGGCTCAGGGTGCTGAGCTTTTAGGCAACTCCCTGACAATGCTGTACTTCCTCTGGAGCATTGCAGAAAACATCGGAGGGATGTAGGCTGGGACGGGGAATGGCCTGTGTTTCTGGGACTCCGTGGGTCTGCTTCCTTAGGGCAGGTCCTGCGCTCGGGCCCCGCGCCCGGCCCGGTCCTGCCCCGGCTGCGCTGAAGGAGGGGCTCCGCTGGGGGCCTGGCATCCAGGCAGCGTGGGTGCGGGCACTGCAGCCAGGTGGGCCTACTCTCAGGGGAGTCTGCGCCCCTCACCTGAGCCCTGCGCAGGTGAGGAGAGGCTGGTGACCTCCTCCCATGCCAGGTGAAGCCTGTGTTGCTTGTGGGTTTCCCTCGTCGTTTGTCAGGTTCAGCCTTCTCTTCGTAGATTCAAATGTTCTGTTCTGTTTTGGTTCAAAAATGAATTTATGTTGTGATCTTTGTTACGGGCACACGTACAGTCCAGGTCTGCTTTGTCAGGGCGACTGTTATAACAGGTCTGCTGCTACCTGTTAGCTGTCTGGACGGACTGGCTTAACTTCCCCCCCCCAGCTTGGCTGCAGTCTTGAGTTCAGGGAATATGGCCAGTCGTGTTGTCTCCCCAGCAGTGGACGCCGTGTCTGAAGCTGTTAGCAGCCAATGAGTGTTGTAATGAGTTAATACTCTTGTGTGGTGCTTTGCTCCGCTGTTGCAGGTGTATCGTTCATTCTGGATTCGTCCCACACGCCTCTCCCCTGAGAGCACAGCTCCAGCCCCTCTCCTCTGCGTTGGCCCGACAGAGATCAGTGGCCATGTTTCAGGGTCTGCTTGTTGATGGGACATCGGTGGATTGTATGTGCTAGGAGTAGGGGGGACAGGCTAGATGCAGAAGTAAACCAGCCCTACATGTCAGCCCCGCAAGGCTGAGCACGGGGCGGTTGGGAGCACGGCCTGGGCCCCCCGCCCCGGGTGAGCTGCTCGGGGGAGTGGCCGAGCACAGCGAGGGAGCAGTGAGCTGAGTGCGGTTGTGGGGTCTGAGTCTGGAAGTCGAGGACACCCCGTCCGTGCTCATTCCAGAGGCCAGAGCAGAGTCCTGTGTGCTCCCTGGGTGGCCAGGGACAGGAAACGCGGCCTCGCCCTGTGTCCGGAGGAGGAGAGCACGCGGTCAGCACCTGTGCCGCCCCCCCTCATTGAGTCGCGTGGTCCCCGGGGCTGGGCGCTGTGTGCGCTCACCACGCCGCGCTCTTGCGGGAGCGGAATTTGGAAGTTGCACTTTGGGTTGAGAACTCTGTTTCTCTCCCCTTTATTTTGGCTGTAGAGCTGTCTCTTCAGTCTCACCCGCTCACATGTGAGACTAGCGTCCAATCGAGAGAGGACACAGAGAGTTAAGTAATGTGGTCAGCTGGGCACGAAAATTCAAGAGTACTTGCTTTTTTTGCAAAGATAAAAAAAGGGTATTTTCAAGTCCATCTCTGCAGTCATACAAAATATGAAATTCAGTATAGTTAACTTGTAGTGTACCCAGCTGGCTGTTTGCTGAACTGAGAATCCCCAAATGGCCGTAAGGAAATGACTTCCTCAGCCTCCTTCTCCCCAGGATCAGAGCTGTAGTCGCCTGCCCCATTTGAGACCTAGTGGGCACCACTTGTGTTGTATCCAGATTTACTAAATCTACAAAAGGGGCTTGACCCTTTTCTCTGTTTATAACTTTTAAAAGTTTACTGACCACTCTTGAGAATTAATCAGACATACGATAAAATGGTGCATAGGTACATGGAAGTTTGGTGATATTTTGTGAAGTTTGCTTTGGAGTCGTATTCTTTGGGTTAAAAGCTAGTCTCTGAGGCATTTGGTGTCTTAAAAAACTGACCCTTCCTTTAGGAGATCAAAGGTTCCAGTTTATACATTTACCCCTTAAGAAGGGCTTAATTAATTTTCTGATCAGGAGAGGGGCAAGTCAATAGTTGGGGAACCATGAATAATCTAAAGTCTTCAAATAGTTTGTGGAGAGCCTCCTTTACCCTGTAGGAATGACCAACAGGTTAAAAGAACCTGGCTTCCAGTCGATTGTGCCTTTTGTTTTTTGTCATGCAAGCGTGTGCCTGTCTTTTATGGAGTGTTAATGAAGTTAGTATCTAATGTGCCTGATTTATGCAATTGGATACTTCATAAATGGGCTTTCGGCATGTGAGCATTTGTACACATTAATATTTATGCAAGTCTCCAAATCAATGCAAGGGCATCTGTCTGCATGTGCCATAAATATGCATATGCATCAACATTTGTACCCAGGAAAAGTATCCAAAGTTCGTGATTGCTGAGGTTCCAGTTTTCAACTTCTGTCCTTTTGACAAAATTTCCTTGAGTAGAAAAGGCAGGGGGAGAAATAGCACAACCACAATCATTTTCAAATAAAATCATTTTATTTAACTGGGTTTTTCCTAGGTGTGAATGGCAATCCACTGAGGTACTTTTATCAGCAGTAGGAGTTTTGGAAAGCAGAGTGTTTGAGAATGTGTAGCAGTTTTCTCAGTGGGCATCTGTCTGATACAGTTCCAGTACCAAGAATATACTATTATTAATGAAATAACTCTCACGAGAAATGCTTTGTTCGGCCTTAGAAGGAAGTTGGCTCCATCAGGGCGTGGCTTCCTCTGCGTTCTTTAGGATGCATAAGAATGTTGACGGCTGGCCGTGTGTGTGCGTGTGTGTGTGTGTGCATGTGTGAGTTCTTGTTTTAAGTCCGTTTGTGGACCCTGCCGTGCCAGGTGGCCCTGGGCTCCTGGACCCTGCCTGGGCACAGGACGCGTTCCCCAATGGAGGCCCAGCATGCAGGGCCCGTCTCTCATGGACGCCAAGGTGTCCCCTGCCCAGAGGCTGGGACCTGGTGTCCTGACCACCCTCCAACCCCCATGCTGTGTCTTTCACAGTCTGGACGAGGATGCACTCTTTGATCTCCTTTATTCTTCCAATTTTGGTTTGTGTGTTCATTAGGTTCAAATGGCAAAGCGTTTCTCTTAATTTATAAACATTTTTGTTGATACATTTCCAGTTCCCTGTGGTGACAGTTCCTGTTGGGCCAAGCGTAAACAGAGTGGATTCCGAAATATCGGTTTTGCAGTTTAAAGATGTGGTAAGGATTTCTTTCTTTCCATCACCTTGCTGAGGTGTTTAGAGCCCACCAGCTGTCTGCAGGGGCTGAAATCGGGGTGTCCTTGTCCCACTGAGCCAGCATAGCCCCAGTGAAAGTCCGCTTAGCAGGTTCTCTGCTGAGATGCCAGGGGATTATTCTCTTTTACTTATGGGAACGGAAGGGTTGAGAAAATTACAAATGTCTTAGTGTGAATTTGAAAGGAATTGCTTGCTCAGAGTTATACTGTCTTTTCTCAAAAGTCCAAATAGTACTTTTTTGAGTAATTGGTATGAAGACGCAGGTTTTCATTTCTGTGTTTTATTTTTAGAAGACAAAGCTGTGACTACCTGTGCAACAGAGAAGGGTCTGTTAGAATGTTCTGGATCCCTAGTGGGCATATGGGATGATTGCCTGCTTTATCAAGGGTTGAATTGCATTCCCACAAAAAAAGATATGTTGGACTCCTAACTCCCCCCACCTCAGCAGGTGACCTTACTTGGAAATGGGGGGGCTGCTGCAGGTGGGATTAGGCTAGGATGAGGTCTTCCTGGAGGAGGTGGGGCCCGCCTGAATAGACGAGCATCTAACAAAGAGAAGAGGCACAGAGAGAAGGCCCCGTGCCCATGTGGGTGGAGCGCCAGGCTGCCCAGGAAGGTCAGCAAGGACCAGGGGCCAGGGAGAGGCAAGAGGGCCTTTTCCCTGCAGGCATTGGGTCGGGGGAGAAACAGGTCGCACGGGGCGACAGGGGTGCAGTGAGGTGGGCGACTGGGACTCAGCTGGCAGCAGAAAGGACAGTAACGCTCCGGAGCGCGTGAACGGCTGCTGCTGGCCTGGATTTGCGCTCGCTGCACACCGAGCTCAGCAGTTTTGCTCTTTCATTTCCAGCTCGTTTATGAGGCTTTCTGAGGGAGCGCAGCGCCATTTACTTATTTGCACGCCCAGTAGCAAGCTCTAAGCATTCAGTAAATATTTGTTGGATCAGTACTCTAAACCCAAGGGTTGTGGTAAAGTTTCAAAGCTTTCGTGGTCTCAGAAGGTAAAAAAAATGAATCTAGAACTGAGCTGCTAGGATCGACATTTTAGGCCATCTCACCCCTCCAGGGGCCTGGGCAGCACATGGTGGGGATTTAGCAGCAGCCTGGTCTCCGCCCACCGGGCCAGTGGAGCCTGGCAATCCTGACAACCAAAAGCCTCTCCAATGTTGCCAAATGTCCCTTGGGGGACAAAAGTTGCCCCCAGTTGATCGCTGATTTCGAGTGGTTTGGGAATTGCTATTTCCAGTCCAGGGACTGGCATCTATGGAGAGGGGCCACTGTCCGTCCTGGCCACCTGAGAGCTCCCCGGGCCTCCAGGCAGAGCCAGACTAGGCACCCAGGGTGGGGGAGTCGACACAGGCACGGGATGTAGGGGTGCGAGGTCACTGTCCCCTTGGGCCCCTCCTGTGGGGCCCACCTGGGCGGCTGGCGGGTGAGTGGCCCCTGGGCAGGAAGTGGGCGAGAGGGCCCCCCTGGGCATCTGCCCTGGCCCCAGGGGTGGGGGAAGGGAGAAGACGCCCCCTTCTCCGTGCTCAGTGGCCTGTTTCCATGCGTTTGGCACCGTCGTTTCATTTTTGTCATTCAGAATCTGGCCTCCATGAAGAGCCCTCCCGCCTGCCTCTGGCTTGGCTGCTTTTGGGGGGAGCATTTAGAGTTCGCAGGAGGA
The DNA here is from genome assembly GCA_004026745.1 of Myrmecophaga tridactyla. Lineage (NCBI taxonomy): Eukaryota > Metazoa > Chordata > Mammalia > Pilosa > Myrmecophagidae > Myrmecophaga > Myrmecophaga tridactyla. The sequence continues at coordinate 18,204 of PVIY010011413.1, read as the reverse complement.
GGGGCCGCCGTTGGAGGAGGGCTGGCATGTGGAGAGGAGCCTCAGCTCGTGGAGAGGAGCCCCTGGGCACCTGCCAGCACCTGTGTGCCACTGTACCGGCTGCCTTCTGGAAGCTTCCTCAGCTGCTCTAGTGGTTGTGAGTTTCCCACGGTGCCGGTGCCCAGGCGGGCTTGGACTCTCATACCCAGGGGTCTTCAGTCCCTGCACCCAGAACCCACACGTTGTGACATCTCTGAGGGCACAGGCCGGTTTATGATCAGGTCGGTTCTGCCGCGAGCGCCCCTGAGTGGTGTGGGGTGAGGGTGGGGGTGGGGGTGAGTGGGCAAGGGACCCCCTGGTTGGCGGCTCACGACGCAGCCTGGCCAGGCCAAGTGGGCAGTGCTCCCCCCGTCCCCACACTGAGCTTTCCCGCAGCGCCAGTCTCGCGTCTCTGCACCTGGAGGCCCCCAGCGGCCCCGGGGTGGGGTGGGGTGGTCAGCGAGGGCCAGAGGGCTATTCCGGAGTCCTCAGGGGTTGCCTCCAGCTCCTGGCCCTTCCTTAGGCCCGGCTTCCTTGTTGGGGGCAGGGCGCGCTGTGTCCCCACGGTTCCTCTGGGGCTGCGGCGTTTAGAAGGATGATTCCGGCCACCTTCTTAGCAGACCATTGCCTATTCCGTTTTCCCTTCAGGAAAAGTCCATCTTTACATGAAACTGAGGTGAGGTGGTTTACCAGCCTCACTACCAACCCCACACTTGTACAGACACACTTGCTTTTCGTGTACCCAAATGTGTTTTTATATATGGGTACAGAAGTGTGTGTGTGCGTGTGTGTGTGTGTGTCTGGTTGAGTGTGTGTGAGTATAGGGGTGGGAGTTGGGGGCGGCTATATGTGTAAATTTGTCCATATTTTCCTAATTCCATCTTAGACCTGAAAACTTTGGCATGGGCCAGCACTACTCTGTATTCTCTTAACAGATTAGGTAAAATGTCGACATTTGTTTCTTGAATTAGACAAAGATATAAATTCACTTTCTTGGTGATTATCTCACTGGTTTGTGAGCATGGATTGAAAACAGCCTTTCTACTGCTCGAGTTTCCCATTGCAGATGGGTTGCCATTGCTTCTAAAAGTCTGCAATGAACAGAACTAGTAAATGCATTTTGTTTTTGAAAAGAGAAAAAGTGGTGTAATATCAAAATAACCACCTTATTAGCAACAAATATTCTGAATGTCTGCACCAAAATACTCGCAGTAACACTTTTCTGTGTGGTTATATCACTTAAGTTGATATGCAACTAGGTCCTTTTATTTACTTTGTATGTTATGCATTTATTTGATTTATTATTCATTTATTTCAATTTTTAGAAGTTGCTTTGCTTTTGTCTTTCTGAACTATTTGTGTTTTCCAATGCTGTAAATGTTTACATGATCATGTAAAATCAAAGCTATGAAATGAAGTGTGTTGGGACAGATGGAGCTTTTAACCAGTACTTCTGGGGGCAGATCCTTGGAAGAGGAACTGTTGGGTCAAAGAGTAGATGGTGATGCAATTTTGCTAGATATTGCCCAGTTCACCTCCACTGGGGTTGAACCATTTTATGTTCCTAGCTGTGATAAGTGAGAGGGCCTGTTTCTCCATAGTTTTACCAACACAATGAATGGTCAAGTGTTTAGAACTTTTTAATAATCTGAAAGGTGAAAAAAATGAGAGCTCATGCTCTTTGGTGTTTTTTTGTTGTTGTTGTTCATTTACTTTTTTATTGTGGTAAAATACACATAGCATAAAATTTGTCATTTTAACTTTTTAAGTGTAAAACTCAGTGGTAATAATTACATTTACCATTCTGTGCAGTGATCACCAAAGTTTCCAAAATTTTTCATCACCTCCAATAAAAACTCTGCACCCATTAAGCAATAACTCCTGATTCTGTCCCCCCCCCCCCATAGCCCCAAGTAAACTCAAATCTACTTTGTCTCCTTGAATTTGCTTATCCTAGATATTTATGTAAGTAGGGGCATGCTCTAGTTTGGTTGCTGCCAGAATACGATATACCAGAAACGGAATGGCTTTTAAGAAGGGGAATTTAATAAGTTGCTAGTTTACAGTTCTAAGGCTGAGAAAATGTCCCAGTTAAAGCAAGTCTATAGAAATGTCCAATCTAAGGCATCCAGGGAAAGATACCTTGGTTCAAGAAGGTGATGAAGTTCAGAGTTTCTCTCTAGTGAGAAGGCGCATGGCAAACACAGTCAGAGTTTCTCTCTCTAGTGGAAAAGCACATGGTGAACACGGTCAGGATTTCTCTCTCATCTGGAAGGGCACATGGCAAACACGGCATCATCTGCTGGCTTCCTCCCCTGGCTTCCTGTTTCATGAAGCTCCACGGGAGGCATTTTCCTTCTTCATCTCCACAGGTCACTGGCTGGGAGACTCACTGCTTCTCGTGGCTATGTCATTCTCTGCTCTCTTAGAAATCTCTCATTCTCCAAAGTGTTTCCTCTTTTACAGGACTCCAGAAACTTCAAGACCCACCCAAATGGGTGGAGACACGTCTCCACCTAATCCAGCTTAACAACCACTCTTGATTAAATCACATCCCCAGGGAGATGATCTAATTAACAGTTTCAAAGATACAATATGGAATAGGGATTAGAAGAAACAGCTGCCTTTACAAAACGGGATTAGGATTAAAACATGGCTTTTCTAGGGTCCATACATCCTTTCAAACCAGCACAGAGCATATAATATTTATCCTTTTGTGTCTGGCTTATTTCACTCTACATAATGTCTTCAACATTGATCCATGTTGTAGCATGTCTCAGAACTTTTTAATGGAGGAATAATATTCCATCATATGTAAACACCACATTTTGTTTATCCATTCATCAGTTGATGGACACTTGGTTTGATTTCCCCTTTGTGAATAATGCTTCTCTGGACAATGATGTGCAAGTATCTGTGCCAGTCCCTCATTCAGTCCCTTAGGGTATAGCCTGAGGACTGGGACTGCCGGGTCATATACTGGAGGGGATTGCCGGGTCATATGGTAATTCTCTGTTTAACTTTTTGAGGAAGTGTCAACTGTTTTCCTCCCATCGGTAATGTACAAGGGTTCCAATTTCTCTATTCTCCGCAACATTTGATATTTTCTGTTTGTCTTTTTTAAATAGCTACTCTTGTGTGTGTAAAATGGTGTCTCATGAATTTATGTGCATTTCCCTGTTGGATCATGAGGCTGAGCCTGTTCTCAGGTTGGTTTACTTTCTCTCTCACTGGTAACAGGGACGAGCTTGGGAACCATTTGCTTTTCCTTTTCTGTGAACTCTTTGTCCATCTTTTGTCATCTTGCGACTGTAGACCTTTTCCTTTCAATTTTTAGAAGCTCTTCATCGGTCAATGCTCTTAGCCTTTTATGGTATGTTGTCTATATTGTCCCCTACTATCATGATTTTGCTTACAATTATTTTTTTCTGTGCAGAATTTTGAATTTTTCTTGACTTTTAGTGTAGTTAAATAATTTATTTTTATGCAGTAAATTTTTTCCTTGATGGTTTAGAATTTGCATTAGGAGTGATTATAACTCAGTATAGCTACTCTTTATGACCACTATCAGGTAAGGAGGTAATTCACCCATGTTTCCCTCTGTGGTTGCATTTGTCATGTTTGCATCTCCTTTGGAATTTATCTTGCTAGGAACTATGAGGAATTGACCCAGTTCTTTATTTTTTTCACGCGTTTCTAACATTGTTTATTGAGTCTTCCTTTTCCTAGGGGTTTGGCTACTCTATCATGTGTCCCTCTGGGCAGCCTGCCCCAGTCTCTGGGTCAGTGCTTCAGTTCCGATTATGGAGGCTTTGCGATATGTGTTTTTTAAAAAAGTCTTCTTAAATAAAAGTCATTGGGACGTGATTCCTTTGATTTATAGAGATGAGAAGTTTGAAATGGAGGGATTTTTAGAAATGCTCTGGGAATGGGCTGCTCTTCTTATTTCACTTTGCAAAGAAGGACGCCTAGCCTCAGGGTGGCTGCTTGGTCCAGCAGGTCACTGGGCGCCCCCGGGAGCAGAGGCCCTGCCCGCAGCTCTGCCAGCGCTTGCCCCATTTTCCCCAGGACCTTGGTGCCCAGACCAGGGCTGATGGCTTCGCTCGGAGATACCGATGAGTTCATTTGTTTTAGATATAAAAAACAATATGTCCTTTATATTACTTATTTAGTGTTAATTATAATTATATAGGTGTTTTAGAACATTCTGAGAAGTTTTGGAACGAGCAATAATAGTAAAAAAGAAAAAAATCCAGTGTCCTACATAACTCACCCTAGAACTGTGTTACTATTTTGGTTAATTCTTTCCAGAATTCTCCACATAATCTTTTACCTTATTATGGTCTTGCCAAGTAGAAGCAATTTTCAGGGAATTGCAATAATATTAATTGCATTGATTAAAGTACTCTAAGTACATTATCTTATTTAATGAGTACAAAACCCATCTAGGGGGGTGAGTTTCACAGTTTCAGTAATACTGATGAGGAATCCTTGGCTCTGAGACATTAAGTAACTTGCCCAGCCTCATTGAGCTCATGAAGGACCAGGCTCGGATCCAAGCACGTTTGTGTTTTTCCACCGTAGTTGTTTTAACCGCTCTGCTCACGTGCCCTGCAGATGTCATCTGAATCCTATTCTGTAATTCCTATTTTAACGGAAATCCTCTTCCCTGTTTCCTCAGTGACCATATTGTTTCCTTTATGATATCAGCTTTCTTTCTTATAATTAAATTACTTATACCAGATTTTCAAAAGAGAGAATTTAAAGTATTATATTTTATTCATATGGTTTTCATATCGCCTCAAAAAAATGTCTTGGGTCTGAAATTAAAATAGATTAATGATGGGGAAGGCTGGTGTGAGACAGAAAAACACGTTAACTTTGTAGATGAAGTTGTCGCTAATGTGCTTTGTGTGCTGCTTCAAGAAGGTTTAGTTTCTTGCTCTGACTCGATGTGCTCCCCTGCAAGTTTGCTTAAGTCACCGTGTGCAAAAGTAACTGGGCCAACCTTTCCCAGAACCACGCCATCCCAATTCCAAATTAACCCTGACTCAGGCTGAGGGGCTGTTGAAATGTGAATAGTTTGGAGTTTCCCTGGAAATTCCGAGTAAATCAGACGCACATTTCTTGAACTGCCTTGCGCCGCAGCCTAACTCAGCATCGCGTCTTCCACCATCTGCTTCAGATGTAATGATGAGGACGTTGTTACTTTATAGATTTGTGCCCCTAGAAAAATAGGGGAGAGGAAAGTTTGAGGAAATGTTATCAGGCTAGTGCAAAATTATGACTGTTATAGGGGACGATGCATGTCGGAGGCTCTTGAAGGGGATTTTGTGTGCACCTGTGGCCTGGAGAGAACAAAAGAGTAGGGCTTGCATTCACAAGCTGATCTTTAACTTTGCATAGCATCAGTACTGTTACCCCTTTGTGCCAGGTATGCACAAGGTAGCAGACAAACCCCGTGCAGCTGCTGTCATCAGGGGTTTATGATTCAGTGCGCTGAGCTCTAGGTTTTTCTCCCATCATGCATCCCCTACCAGGAAACAAAAGTCTGAGCACCTTCTCCAGGATATTTTATGTTTTATTTGTAAATACACATATGTGCTACTATAAATCCATAACTTAGTAGAATTACTAAATTTTAAGACTAATGGAATATATGCAGGTAGAGGATCTCCTGGCTTTTCCTGCATTCCAGGCACATATATCCTGCTCAATTATCATGCGTCTCAGACTCTAGTGGGGGAGGAGTAAACTGTCTCTTACCCTGAGGAGCTTCACTGGGAAGCCATTTATACCAAAACAAGGTTAGAAGAGTTTAATCAAGGTGCATTTGAAAGACAATTTTTTTTTCTTTTAGAAATACCTAAAGAAGATTTAATAGTAGAACTTGAGCTACTCCCACATTTTTAATGATTTTTAAATTAATAGTTTACTTTATTCCTTCCTTCTGACCCCTTTTAATAGTTATTCTAGGATTAGTTACATTTCAGGGTTTCTTAGACTAAGAAGTTGGAAACAACTCAAGAATTTTGACATTCACCTATCTGCACTCGTCAAACGTAATGACTAGTTAAATTTCTTTGTGGTGGTTCATTATGTTTCATGTCTCACCTAGGAAATAAAAGACTAGTTGTTTCTAACTTAATAAGTGTTAAATCACGGAATGACAGTCTTTCATCCCTTATTATGCTATTTGACTAAGTGTGAAGATTATGGTGACATTTGACTATACATTTTAACAGTTAATGTATTTAACAGGATGTTCAGATACAAATATGTCTTGAAAGTTTGCATATCTTCTCTAAAACATTCACCATAAAAATTTCAAGACCTGATGCTTTGCGTATGTAAGTGCCTATAAAATACTGGTTTAATATTGCCAAAATGTTATTCATTTATTTCCATTCATTACATCCCTTCTCTAATTAAATCCCTTCTCTAGAACTTTTACTGAAAAAACATGAAAAATAAACCTTGAGAGCAAGTATTTTCACTGTGTATTGAACTTGTCATTAAAATTGTCTGGATGACTTATGATCTCAATTTCCATTATTTTTATTTTCTCCTAAGTTACTTTGAAGTTTTGGACATCTCTGTCTGGATGTACCCAAGAGTCTGATTAGATTATCATGCAACTCAAAACTCATGCGAGGACATTATACTAGTAAATCTGGGAAATATAGATGAAATGGATTTTTAAAAGAAATACATAAAATAACAAAATTGACTCAAAGGAGTTAGAAAATCCAAGCAAAGTAATAATCAAGGAAAACACTGAAAAAAATTAAATAATTAGCTTTATAAAAGGCCTCCCATGGGTGCAGGGGTGTTTCAGTGTAGAAGGCTCACCTTCCATGCTGGGAGACCTAGGTTAGATTTCTGGACCATGCACCAGCCCTACCCCCCCCCCAAATAAAGGCATCCGTGCCAGATAAATATTGTCTTAGAGTCTTTGGTTCCTAAGACCGGCTAATAGAAACAAGGCAGAATACAAGGGAATCTTACAGTTCCAAAAAGTACGATTGGACTTCATGGTTACTGGGACACCAGTAGAAGGCAAATCTCGTCCATGTGTCTTAGAGTTGTGCTGCGCCCATGATAGCTTTATCAATGGAAGTGTCTGGTGTCAAAAAGCAGCCGTTTCCAGAGGTTCTATGAACTGGTATAGAAGGTGAAATGTTCGAACAGGAAGCCATGACTCCAGTTCATGAACATAAATATGTTCTATCATATATATTATAACATGTTATAAAATTATATACATGGAAAGAATGATCTATCATGAGTAATACTGAACTCAGGAATGCAAGGGAGTCTCAACATTAGGACATTCATTAGCATGATACAGTTAGCAGGATACTGATACTGGTCCAAAAGTCACGAGAAATGATCTCATGCTGCAGAAGCATTTAATAAAATTTGACAGTGGTTTCTGATAATATGTCAGACACTTGGCTTTTATGCTTTTTGTTATTTCCAGTAAATCATGAACATTTATCATTTTTAGAACCAGATGAGAATCTGTAAAGGGTTTTTAACGCCCCTTAAGGCAGATAAGAATCTTCCTTGTGTTCCAGGTTCCTAATTCACACCAAGATCTCTCAAAAAAGATATTTTTAAATGCATTAAAATACACTAATCTAGATTTTGAGAATTATTAAAACAGAGTAGAGAGAGTTTCCTTTGGTCTCAGGAGACCTTGCTTTTGGAGGGTGCTTTTCCCTGGACGCAGAAAAAGGATTGGCTGTGTTTTTGGGGGTGAACTGCTTTTCTGTAGGAGATGCTCTGCAAATGCTGCTGACTTTCCCCCACATCGCCTGCTGTTCTCTGAGCTCTGAACCCTTTCTCTGAGCTGTGTCCGTCTTGTCTCGAGGCCTTGCCTCTGGCTGACTGATGGAATCTCCTCCTGACCTGCTCAGAATCACGCTCTTACCTGGGTCCGCTTTCCCACTGCCCAGAACAGCCCAGCGGCCTCCAAGCCCGGCTCTCCTGCTGCCTTGTTGGCTGCTGATCCCCCATCTTCAATGTCTCTCAGAGCTCCATCTTCATCTACTTCCAGGACCCTGGTGTGGTGGTTTATCTCTCGCCTGGACCATTTTACTGGTGCCTTCCGAGCTCCTGCCTGCCATCCTGCATCAGCCTGTGCTACCTGCATGGCAATTAGCTTAGTCTTTCTCTGTTGCATTTATATGTTGTGCCTCTGCTTGAAGCTCTGTGACTGAGCATCCCCTGGTCAGATATAAAATTGTCGGTCTGACATCTGCTGTCCCCTCGGCACTGGCGCCTGCCCGTGCTTGCGTGTGCAGAGCTTGTTCCCACGAGAGACGTGGCATGGCGATTCTGTCATCTCACGCGGTGCGTCTTCCAGCCCCACGTCTCCCATGTGGGAAACGGATTCACCCGTGATGGAGTGGCAGTGCTCCCGGTGCATTAAGGAGCTCCGGTGTCCCTGCTCCTCTTGCCGTGAGTCCTGCCCGCCTCTCGGCTCTGCTTTGTGCGCTCACGGCTTATACCCTCCTTGAGGGTGAAGGCTGGACTTTATGCACTTTTATATTTCTTGCAATTCCAAACACAGTGATTTAAACATACTAGTTCAGGTATTGACATTCTGCATCAAATACTGAATTATTTAAAGTCATATATATGAGTGCATACATTTGTATTTCAAACATAGTGCCATTGACTGGCTCTTTTTATAAGCTGCATCTCTTAGCTTTCCTTTGGGACGTGATAAATAGAAAACAGAGCTAATATAAGATAAAATTGCAGTGGCCATCTAGTTTATTTTTAAAATGTGATTTTTATCATATTTAAATTCGTGTTTGCCAATAACTCAAATATTGTTAGTGTGAAGAATAATAAAACTTACTCTCACCTTAAGAGAGAATGTTAATTAAATTGGGGGATAAGAAAAGGAAGTGCTTAAGATACTTTATTTCCCTATTCGTGATAACATGAAAACTTTATTTTCTTACATTCATACTGCCAAGAAATTTTTACAACAGATTGAGTGCTATGATAAATATCTGCTTTTTAGAGCTTTGGATAGTGTTGTTGCTTGAAAAATAAGCTTGAACTCCCCAGGAGATCATTGTGGAGATAAATACTTAAAGGCTCTTCAAAGAGTCACCCCCTTGGCTCTATAAGAATTTAATTTCCCGCTGATTAAGTTTCTATCAGTTTTGGAACACACACTCCTACATATGGTAAGCATAGCTGTACCACTGACTATTCATCATGTCTTGGGATTCCGGTCCCATTTTGTGTACATACAGAATCCACTTATTCTTTCTGATGTAGATGAACATGGAATAAAACACTCTAGATTGTAGCATATGCAGTTGTCCTCTACAGTTGTTTAAAAGGTATGTCTTGTAACAGTTAAAAATTTTTGGATGTATTTGGGAATGGGTTTTATCGAAGTCCTGCATGTATTAGCCATTCAGTAGCACCGAGCCACGTTCTGATCCGAGCCTGACTTTAACAACTTGTAGATAAAATACACCAAGTGTTCCTAAACGTAGATGCAGCTCTGAATCCCAGTCCTGAGTGCACAGATGGGTGTGGTGGCCAGGCCATGTGCCAGCCATGTGGTCCTCTCAGGGCCACTTGTGCACATGCTCCAGTGCCATTTTGAGCTTCATTTTGAGAGGCTTGATGCTGTTTTCCAGGAATTTGTGAGTAGATCATGAGCTGAGACTGTAAAGGACTTACCTGAGTTCCCAGAATGTGTTCTTTCTCTTCCCCTCTGGCAAGTAAAAGCATTTGCAGACAGATGTTTCATCTTTGAACTCCTTGTGCCACGATGATTACCACGATGATTATGCATTTGGTAATCCTGTGATCTCAGGGTTTCCTCGCTTACTGCTGAGACACCGAGAACCCCAAGTGGCTCTCCCACACCCCTGGGCAGCAGAAGCAGAGTGGGGCTCTGAGCCCAGGCCTTGGGGCGCCCTGCTGCGTGTCCAGTGCCCGCCCTGCATGCAGCCTCCGGGGCACCTGTGCTCAGCCGGCGAGGACCCGCCCACCTCACCACCTGTCCGTCCCCTGTGCGCCTCGCCGTGCTTTGGACAGCCCAGGAAGGAGAACCAAGGCCGGGTGTTGCCTCAGCGTGGGGTTTAGCCGCAGGGCTCCTCACGGCACGGGTGGGGTGGGACGCAAGGAGGCTCAGCAGAAGCCCCTGCTAAGGGGTTCATGAGCCATCGCGCCGTCATGGCCCCATGTGCAAGTGTCCAGCCCCGCCTCTGAAACAGACTCCGCAGAAGCCTGCAGAATGCTCCCAAAGTAGGTTTTGATGAAGTTTTGAAACATGTTTAGTCCTCACACGATAAGCATTTTAGAGCATGGAATATTTAAACAAGGATCGTTAAAACCCGATGTTCGCCATTGGTGTGTTTTGAAAAAGTAAAAAAAAAAAAAAAAATGCTGAACTTAAGTTATAATTGAAAGATAAAGTGCTAGTTTAAATTGTGCGTAATTTGTATTTATCATTGAATCGTCTGCAGGTTTATCCCAGAAGATTCTATTTTATAATGCGAGTAATTTGTCCCTCTACAGGAATTTTTGTATTTCGAGTTGGCCACATTTAAATGATAGATACGTAGGCTGAAAAAAAATCTTGTGCATTTCATTAAGAAAATGTAAAGCCATTTTAATAACTTTTAAAAACCCACATTTATGAACATTTTGCTTCATGTGGAATAATATAATTTAGCTATTTTCCTTGATTAAATTAACATCTGAGGTTTCACATAATTCCTGACACTTTTTATACAAGAGAAAGTGATATGAATGGCATAAAGAATTGTCAAAGGAAATCACATCATATATAGCAATTTTAAATCTCAGGATAAGGAACCAAGCTCATCCATGATCAGATGCATATGTACTGATATTTCTTTAGAACATCCTGTTTCAGAGGATTATAATACTGGCTGAGTATCCAGAACTTAATTAAAATCTTAAAGGTGTCCTTTCTACTTTGTCAAGGTGTGTCAGCAAAAATGCCTCCTTTTCAGCAAACTTGTAAAAATTTTGACATAAAAAATCCTTAGAATGAGACTGCTCTTCAGAAAGTTCACTTGTGGGGACAGTTTGTGATGGAAACCCTTAAAAACGTCTTCTCTTTGCTTTAAAAATGGTTAGGTTTCAAAGAAATGGATAGAGCACATAGGTTTTTTTCAGCTCAGAGTACATACAAGACAGTATTTCTTTTATTCACTCCTTGCTGAGCTTATATTTTGTGGTGAACTTTTCCTAATATTTTAGTTTAAATCCAGGCAATTCTTGAATTTTTTTCTGTAAATTATCTCCGACAGTTTTGTGGAAATCAGAGAATGTGTATTACCACACTCACTGCTGTGACCCTGTTTTCCCTGAGCAGTTTACTGTCTTCTAAATGATCACGTATTCGAGCCCATGACCAGAAAATGCACGAGCTTCTCAGGTCTTGGGGTAGCTGTGGGGAAAGGGACGGCTCTGTGGAGACATAAAACCTCCCTTTTGGAGATGCCTCCCTTGCATTTGCCTTGCTTGGGTGCCATGTCTTCCACGCGTCAAAATCGTCACCATCTGTGGACGCAGCGTTTCCATTCTCAGCGCAGGTGAGCTGCCTTGGAAGAGCTGCGCAGATGAGCTGAAATCTCGTTGCTTAGAAGGCGCTCAACTCACACATAAGGAGCAGGGTGGCCCGGGCACAGCACGACAGCAGCTTGTCTCAGGGTGGAGCAGCCCCTTGTCTGGTTAGCACAGATGCAGGGCACAGGGGTCACCAGGGGCCTGCCCACGCCTCTTCCCAGCTCGGCGTTCATGCTGCAAACCAGGGCTTCCTCTTGCTGCGCAGCTGGAGGTGGCACATTTGCCAGCTTATGAAAATACCATCGACACATGAGAAGGAGGACGTCTCTGGACAGCGGCTTGTGCAGCCAAGGAGTTCGCGATGCCCTCGCCAGGCCTGCCGCCGGCACTGTGCCCAGACCACGAGGTCTGGTCTTGGGTGGCCCCAGTCGTGACAACTCCCCTGAACGTGGGAACTGGAAAAGATGATTGTCAGTTGTGATATCCAGTGCAGACAGAAGGACCGGCCCCCAGTGTCCAGCTCTGTGCCCGGTGGGCCCCACCCAGCAGTGCATGCCTAGTTTTGACTCTCGCTCTGAGAACGGGGTGACTTCCCCACACCGCAGTCCCCTCCCCTGGGAACCGGATGCTGTGCAGAGTCAACTGGGTTTTACGCGTGAGGCCCTTGGGGTGCGGGCATCTGGGCGTGCTGGACCGTCTCACCCCGTTTTCAGAGTTCCTCTCCAGAGCCTTCGGCAGGGGAGCGGGCAGCACAGGCAGATTGTAACACCCAGGACATCATTTTATGGGCAGTATTTTTAGGTTTGTAACACCACATTGTATCTGGGTTTTTCCCAAGAGCTGGAAGTCTCTGAATGTCCAGTTTTCTGGCTCCAGCAAGGAAAGACGCTTGTTCAGCTGTGGAACAGAAATGAAAGATGCTGTTTTCTCCCTTAGAGCTCAAGGCCTAGTCTATTGGTTATTTGAAGATCTAAAGCTTTTTTTTTTAACAGAAAAATCTCATTTTAGTGAAATACATAGATTCTTTAAATGATCTGTCAAGCTGTTTATTAAATTCTCATACTTTATTATGACTTTGATTTATAGCATGATTTTAAAAGGATTTGCTTACCTAGCCTAGTTGATGAGTAAATTGCTCATGAGTTTTAAATTGGGTTTATCTGAGTTAAAATGAGTTTTAATGGGGGATACTTCACTATTCAGACTTTCTTCTACTTACGTAGAGAGAGATTATTTATTATTCACTCATATTATTATCTATTTATTAGATAGATAATTAAAGAATGAATATTAATCCCCAAAACTGCTGGGATTTTTCATATGTCATTCTCCTTAATGAAATGAGATAGCATCTTGAAAATATACCTTTGCTGAAGTTAATTGGAACATAATTTGGAAGAGTTAATTTATTATTTATAATAACAATTTGAACCTTTAATGAAATACATTTGCATCAGGAGGACTCTGATTTAGATCGGTCTGGAAACTAAAATAGTGATTGTGTGTTTCAGTGCTTATGCATCAGAATTCTGAAATCATCTTGAGAAGCTTTGCTGTTCAGTGCACTTCTCGTGCTGAAGTAATTGGGATCACCCCAGGGTAACTGGTCACCGATGGACAGAAAGCTTAGGGCTCTCCTTAGGGCTGCAGGGGACCTCAGGAGGCCCGTGAGCTCTGCAGGCTTGCTGAACTGAGCTGAGACATGCTCTAAGTGCAGAATTAACACAGCCTGGGTTTCAAAGACCTAGCATGAAAAAAAAAAAGTGAAATGTCTGAACGTTTTTATATTGATTACATGTTGAAATGAGAATAGTTTGTATAGACTAGGTTAAATATAATGTGCTCTTAAAATTGATTTCATCTGTATCCTTTCTAAAGTGTGGTAACTAAAATAAAAATTAAAATTACATCTGTGGTTCACATTATATTTCTGCTCCAGAGAGAATGAGTTCTGGAAGAACTAAAACATCGTAAATAGACATTGCTGGCAGGATGTCCCCATATGAGCAAATAAAAAATATGCCGAGCTTATTGCGATTATGAAGTAAAATTGACATATATAGTTTTTTAAAAAGTGGGAGGAAACCATTTATAGCGATAACCAGTGTGCAAAATAGGATAGGAAAATAATATGTATAAAACTGTTTGAACATGGCTAAAATGTCTTCACAGCATGTTGCAGCTTTCCTGAAAAGGCAGCTTTGATAGGTCCGGGGAATGTTACGGTGGTCTCCAAGCACCTGCTCTGATTGTCGTCTGTCCCCTCTCTGTCTGCTGGGGCTCCTGGGGCCGGCCCAGCCTGGGGGCTTGAACTTGGGGGTCCTGTGTTGGCCACAGGGCCACCCTCCTGGTGCCGGTGGGGCCGGTCCCTCTGCAGACTGTGGGCTCGGGCAGGTGGCTGCCTGCGACCCTGGACCCGCTCTGGGCATCCCGGTCTGTCCCCCACACCTCTTCTTTAAGGACTCCCCATCCCGTCACATTTGATTAAGGCCCCCCTGCTTCAGTCTGGCCTCACCTTAACTAACGGGGTCCTAAAGACCCAATTTACAAATGGGCCCCTGCTTAGGGTTAGGACTCGGCCATGTTTCCATGGGGGACGCGATTCAGCCAGAGCAGAACCCGAAAACCCAGGGCGCTACGGGGCCCAGTGGAGGCTGGCGCGCCCCACCCCCCGTCTGCTTGCGGGGTCACCTTCGACGCCCGGTGAGGAGTGGGCGGCAGTGGAGGGAGCAGGGTGGGGGCCCCGGCGGTTTTGTTCACCGACTGTCTGGAGAGATTGGAAGAGTGTCTGGCCCATAGAACGTACAAAAAATATTTATCACGTGCGTGAGTAAAGAGAGAGGCACACCCACGTGCAAATGAAGTAAGGAGGTGCAGTCCTCAGGAAGAAGTTCCCAGCCAGAGGTGGACATTCCTTCTCGCCGTTCGGAGGCATCACCAGCAGCCGCTGTTTCGGTGAAACATGTTGTTTCTTATGGCCTCAGTTTGGCGCTGTCTTCTGCTGCGCGTGCACATGGAAACGCTCCGTGGAAATCCCTGGAATGAGGCGCGGGAAGGGCTGCTTCTGCAGGCCTGTACTTGGGAGTAGCAGCTCAGTTGCTTTCCCTCCCTAATGCTCAGGGACATCAGAGGTCCACTAGGAAGCTCGTAGCAGCTCAGTTGCTTTCCCTCCCTAATGCTCAGGGACATCAGAGGCACCACTCATCTCAGTCAGAGACGAAAACAGAAGTCCATTGCCTTCATACAACTGCATAATAAAGATGGGGAAGCTTGAAATTTATATCATAAACATTTTTAACAGAAATTCCCTTTACGTCCGCAGTGAGTTGGGCATATCACAAATGGACGTGCCTCAGGTCTTTTTTCTTAGACTAATGTACCTGGGAAAGATTACTTCCTAATATTCATGAAGTCCGGATACAGGAGGAGTCATTTCACTTAGCTCCTGGCAAAGTGAAGGGTTAGTTAAGTTCAAGGCATGGCGAAGGAATGGGGTGGGTGTAAAGCTGTCAACAGCTCGTTGCGCGGGAACTGTGTGGCTGGGAAAGGGTGCGCAGGCCCAAGGCCTTGAGCTTTCAGTGCCGGGAAGAGCGATGTCCACGCGGCTCCCACCCCACTCTCCCCAGGGTCCTGGCCACCGTCTCGTCTTCCCCCCTCATCCCTCCGAGACTCTAGGGACATTAAACTTCTGCTTCCTTCAGGGCTCCTGCCCCATGCTTGTCTTCTGTGCCTTCCCTGCACCCCTTACTTGCCTAATTCCTGCTTACGTCCCCTCTCGTTGGGGAGCAAGGCTAAACCTCCTGTTTTGAGCTCCCGTGGCCCCCTGCGGCCCTTCTAGAAACATGTCACACATTCTCCCCGCAGCGCTGCGCCTTCTAGTTTTGCATGTAGCCACCCACAACCCCAAAAGCCTGTTCCTTTTTTCCTCAAATACAAGGAGTTCCTCATTTCCACATTTTAATATGTGACTTTTTTCCCTCCTGGAAACTTGACCCAAAAAAAGCACTTTGCTCCATAAATTACTAGAGAATTATTTACTTGACTGTGTTTTCAGAAAATTCATAAATCATGTAATCAGGGCACGCTACGAATGAATTGGTAGGACATCTCTGTCTCTGAATGGGTTAAAGGCTTGCTGAGAGGCATCCAGCCTGCCCTCTCCCCCTGACTCTCGGTGGTGTTGACAGCCAGGCCTGAGCTTCTTCAATAACTCCACTGGCAAAGCCAAGTTCTTCCAGATGCGAGAAGTAATTAAGTCTTCGCAGGGACGCCCATGTAGGCCGTTCCGGAGGGAGCTGGCAGCTGCAGGGAGTTCACTCTGCCCGCGTGCATGTGTGCGTGTTGAGTGTGTGTTGTGTGTGTGTGTGTGAATGAACATATATACAAGCACACATGTGGCACTTGCTAATAGTCAGGCGAGATCAGACCTGAAAACAAAACGAAGGAGAGCCAATTTCAATAAGCATCAGAAATGTTTACAGCTATGTTTCACACTGAGAGAAGAGCGCCTTCTCCCTCCCTGTTTTCGCTGTTATGTTAGAGAAGCGAGGATGATCCAATCATTCACATCTGTCAAAGGACAGGTTTTTTTTAAGTGGTAAAATGGCGACTCTCTAACAAACCTAAAGTGGATACATCAAAGATCTTATTTAACTCACTAATTAACAAGGGCACCGGTAGGATGTCAGTTGGTTCAGAGGTGAATTTAAAGGACCACACTTAAATGCGTAATAAGGAACTTGGGAATGAATTTACAGAGAGAAGCAAAAGGGGTCTCGGTGCAGGGCCAGGGGCAATTGCGTTCCTCAGGAGGAAGTTAATTTGCATTTCTATGGATAAGAATCATTTGCATTGTTATCAGTGTTCAACAATTAATGGAGCCGTAAAGCAGCTCCAAGACGGAAGCACCGAGGTTCCCCAGAAGGAAGCATGTTCACAGCTTTCCCGGACACCCCCAGGCTGCCCTCTACGGGGGCTTTCAGTGAGAGCCCGACCGGGGGGTCTTGCCGGACCCCGGGAATCGGTCACGGCTGCGGCCCGCCCGCCGAACCCCCGGGTCTTTCAGGGGGAGGCTCTCGTGTGATTACGGAATTAGCGTCACTGTTCTTGTTATTTCAACTGCACTGTATCTCAGTAAGTTGCATATTAAACCAAAAGTCTTCCAGTCCACTCGGTGTCTGTGTTAACGTGTGCGCCGAGTACGAATGCTTTTTCTCTGTCAGTGTATTTGGAGGAGTGCAGACTCTTCATTTTAGCACCCCAGACACGCCCAGCCTGGAAACTGCTGTGCTAAAAATTAGCTGCCGTTTCTTTTCTTCTCCTCCTCCTCCAATGGCAGTTTAAATAGGGAGTTCTCATTTTTGAATCAGGTCTATAGTTGGGAAAAATAAGAATATAAATACTGAAAAGCACTCTATTAAATCTTATTTTAACAGCATAATTGGTAATTAATTGGGTCACTTTGTATTCTTTTGATTTCTAATTAACAAACAGTAATGACAGCTATTAAAAAAGAGAAGGTATGCTTAATGAATGTAAACTGCAAAAATAGATTGGTCTAATATCAAGCAGAAATCTTCTCTTAAAGGAAATAAATTGCTCTAGAATGCTTGCCGTTTCTTTTCTTAAGGACAGTCTCCCTCTCCCATCCGTTAGTAAAAGCTCTCTTTGGGGCAGATGCCAAAGTGGGAGGACAAATAGCCTGAGAAGCACCAGCCTTCTGGAGCATAATCTTACATTTTTAAAGAAGGCTGCTAAAACTGAGTGTGTGAAAGACCATCAAAGCAGGAAAAGAGGTCAGATGACTAATTTCTCTCCCAGCTGACTATCTAGAGTGAATATTTTGTACTAAGAAATGTTGAATTAATTTTTAAGTGGAAAAGAGAAAAAAAACAACCCCAAACCCAGTTTTATCCCTGTAAGTTTTCCTCAGCCCCTTGCTGAATCCCGAGCTGCTGCCATCTCCGCTAGGGCTCTCCTTTCCACGGCGGACCTCACTGTGCCGGGGAAAAGCACGTGTCCACGCTGTGCCGGGAACGGGGAACACACCGAAGTGAGTCAAGTCTGCAGTCTTTGTCAAGAGCTGGGAGAGTCTTGTAGCCTGTGACCTTAAGAAGCTGAAGGGAGACAGTCAGGTGCTCCTTTGCTCCTGGTTGTGGGATGGACGAGTTTCCCGGGCCAGGTGTGGGGTCTCCAGAAACCTGAACTATCCACGGTTCTGCAGTTGCTATGGAAATGCATTTGCTTACAAAACAACACCTTGCTATAAAAAAAGGCAACAGCCCTGTGTTCTAAGTCTTCAGCTGCCTCTTACTTCTGTGCTGTCTGATTGTAGGAAGCCTGCCGTGCCTTTGAAGAGACGCTGATGGTCCCTGTCTCCCTTTTACACGAGAAGACCCTTCCCCTTCCCCCTCAAGGGCTTCTCTGGAACTCTGTGTCCTTACGGGGTAGTTGAAAACTCTTGTCTTTGTAAGGGTCTTTACTCTTCTCAAAGTGTTTTTCTTTTATTGACTGACAGCAGTTCTGTTTTCTGTTTAACTGTGGAGAACTGGGGACCGAGGGGGATTAAATCATTTATCCCGAGGCCACAGGAATGGAGCCCCATCT